>JAVSBT010229418.1:0-13016 GCA_033118115.1 Pharyngocirrus eroticus | reverse complement strand
GACAGATTTTTTCTGTCGATACTTGCAATATAGGTTAATACCCTGATGATAAATATGTTATATTTGAAATATTGCTTCTAGGATTTATTTATTCATATAGTCTACAGGTTTAACAGTTTAAGCTTCTACAAGACAGGTTGTATCGACGGATTCACTGGTGTTAATGTAACAACATTGAAATTAACTCAATAAAGATAAATAATTATCAAGCTTTGCTTAGCATTTTCTACTAAAAGTCTCATAAGGTTTTCATATTTTAAAAGCTTTGAATAGAAAAGTTGAAAAATGCAAGTTTCGAGGATAGTCCTACAGTAATGTGCCCTGCATGATATAGAATCATTCCAATTGTTTTTAAAGTCTTTATCTAAAGTTTGAATCAGACCCATGAGATATAAATCAGCTGATATTTATGGCTCAGGATTTGCCTTTTGTAGGGTAACGAAAAGGACTAGTCCCCTCTCCAAGTTTGAGTGATAGTTTGAGCTCGGAAAACATGCTTGTCCAAAATGGCAGGTGAATGGTAAAAAGTATCTTAACAAAGTTACAACGATTTATTGATTTATTTATTTTCATTATCTTTTATATTTCTATGCATTAGAATATGTTACATAGGCTTCTCACGTTGAACAGGTTTTAACTTAAAATAGATTTTTCAATGTGTCACTACTGGTTAAAAGAAATGGCAATTGGAAAGAAATATTCAACAAAATTTAAACTATTTGGCATGTCTGGTGACTTTTTAAGTTTTCTTGATAAGCGTATTGAATGCAAACAAAGTATGCATCACACTATATAGCAAAGATATGTGTAAAGAATTACATTATCAATTTTTCAAATGCTCTTTTTCATAACTCTAGTATCTACCGCAGTTGCTGTTCCTAAGAACCATAGAATGCATAGAAATCTTTAATAAAGGAAGATATATGGTCTTTCATGAAATGTAAACATATCAAGTCTTCATATTCCATATATCTAAAGGTTTGCTAATAATGCAAGCTCTAATCTTGTAATATCAACAGACTTAGTAAGTTGCCTAGGAAAGGCTTATTTATTCTTAAAGAATCTAGCTTTGTAGAAATTTGAATCACAAATTGCTTTGAGTTTATTTTTTGATTAGAAATTGCTTTATTCAGTATAACGCCTGCAACCACTATGTGACAATAACGTACCCTATACGAAGAGAAATCAATACGTTATAAAAGGAATATCTTCAAATATTCAGGTATTACAAAGGTTTGACCATTCTATGGTAAACTACTTACCCGTACACTTTCAACAGGCTTATATTCTCGTTCGGATGTCAAGATTATATTGACCCGGAAAAACAAACGATGGCAAGGCTAAAGATTTGGACTTTATCACACAAAAATAAAGTGCTGACATTTTTGTATCTACACACCTGTAATATTATCCAATACAACTCCAATTCAAGGTTTGAATCCTTGCGCAATACAGAGACATATACGGACAGTAACTGATATAAGGTTGCTATTATGGCAGATGACCAACAGAAAAAGGTTTGCTTGTTTTATGACAGTTTGAGAAGTAATCAATGATGCACTATCATACAACTAATGTGTGAATGGGAGTTAACTTTCTGGGAAAGTGAAACCAAAAATGTACACAGTCACTTGTCCTAACAAGGCTGTTGTGTTTGGGAAAATGAATAATTTTGACATACTGAAGTCAGTGTCAGATTAATGCTAAAGACATTCAACTTAATTACAAGGATATTGTTTAAGTTTATTTTCAAATAGTATTTCTGATTTAGCCAGATCTATGTTTTTTGACAATTTCAGAATAATGTAAGACGCATTTTGTTTGCAATCGATTTAATAGTAACATATTAAATACAAACAAAAGATTGAAAACATACAAATAGTTAAATGTTCTCTTCTCTTTTTTGTCCTTAATTTGGGTACACTGTATTTCTTTATTGATCTAAGATTAAAACTAAGACTACATTGGAGCAATAGATGTTGTTGAATCATCACTGGCTCAACAGTTGACAGATTTCTATCTTTTTAAAATGAGATATTATAGTAACTATATTCTTATCATTTTGGTCAAGATTTGTGAACACTTTCTTATCAGGTCGCTTCTGAGTGGCTGCCTATAGATGGTAAATCCTGGCCTGTTCAGACTATAGTAACTAAATATCGTATTCTTTTTAATTTTCTGTTATACAGAAAGATTTACAGAAGAGAGTTCCTAAATTATTCACACTTCTATTAGTCAATAAAGGGTACTCAGAAAAGGGCATTCAACTTCAAAAAGGTAGGTTTAGACAGTCAAACCTTGATAATCCAGCATGCTTTTTAGACATTTTATTTGAGTTGATTAGTGTTGTGATTATCATATAATTATTTCACCCTGAGCATGACAACAAACCGTAAAAAAGTACAGGTACTATAATATTAATCTAAAAAACACTCCACCCAATTTTAGACTAAAATTTGATTTTAACATTGACACAGGGGTCAAAAAGAAGTTTCTTATATGGGCAATTGACCAAGCAAAGTACTGTTTCATACTAATTTTGCAGATACAGGATGGGGTTGCTTGTTTATATTCTATTGATTTTACAAATGTGTTTCAGATGGTTGTATCCTGATAAGAGATCTTAGAGACTTTCAGGATGGACGATATAATTTGGAAAATATTCAACTTGGTCTGACTGATTGTGACATATTTGAAATTTTCAAACATGAAAAAGGGGAAGCTGTGAGGCAGGTAAAAATTGTTTAAATCATCTGCATTAGTGGGTTATTTACAAATAGGCTAAATCTAAATTAAGGAAATATTTACGAGCAGGTAAATTATTATAAAAGTGTAGTGTCTTATCTTATGTGCAAACCATAACTGTCTGAATTTAATACTTTGAGCATGTTATTTTAACTTGGTGCTATGTAAGGTATTTTTTCCCTTTTGATATTATTTTATTATATTTTCTAAGTACTATTCAAAGAGAGCCAAATCAAAGTCGATTGACTCATGACAGGGAGTCCACTTAGGAAAAATATCACCTTTCAAAAAAGAGTCAACTGGAAAAAAAATCGAGCTGAGTCCAGCACTTAACAGGGTCAGATGACTCATAGGGATGTCACTTTGGCTCGGGGGGGGGGGGGGCGGGGCGGTCATTTTTGCTGAAAAGACTATATAGGGCTGGATTCACCTTTTATGGTCAGATGACTCTCATTTGACTTTGTGTGTTGTTATGGTATGGTTAATTCTTATGCCATATTACAATGGTTATAAAAACAAAACAGTGGCCTTGAGGTAGAGTCATTTTAGAGATCTGATGTAACTACCTTGTACTGCACCACATAGAATTTGAAATTGTAAATATATACATCTATGTCATTTTCCATTTGATGTAACCTAATTTGCCACAGTACATCATGATTTCCAATGGTGATTGTTAGGAAGACATCTTCATGTTCATCACTTATCTACCAGAACTACTATTCATATTTTTAGAAAAAAACGTCACAAGCACAACTTCCGTTAAGCAATTGCACCAACCCTAAGATAGACCAATACACCAGAGCTATACCTGGGGCAGTGGAAGGAAGTATACATGATGCCCCATCTAGTGGAGGACCATCTAAAAAGAAAAAGAAAACGAAGGTATTTTTATAGAATTGGGGTGGGGGTTGGAGTGGGGGTACGTTTAAGGTGTTCAAAGATTAATTTTTGATTTATGCAACTAGAATAATTTCCTTTTTTTGGTATCTGAATTTTAAAAGATAGTGTAGTTTGCAACAAAGTAGTCAGTAAATAGTAATTACACATGAATATCATATTTACAATTGAAATAATACACATCTAATTCAAATATATACACTATCTATCACTTTCACTGTACAGTCGGCAAGCTAAAAGTCTTTTGACCAGTATGTGATACCAATTTTTTCATGTACCACAATGTTATTTGATATTGTGGTTAAGGCATTTAGCTTGTAGACTGTTTATACTTATATATTCCTTTTTTATTTCCATTTAGTTTTTTCCATTCAAAGGATACAGCACTTCAATGGCATCCGAATTACAAGAACCAGACTCGGAAATCAAACAACGTCTACTGATATGTAAACACTGTCAAAATCTGATCAAAGATCCCAAATCTTTGCCATGTCTCCATGCTTACTGTGCTACGTGTCTGCAGACTATGGCCCAAGGAAAGGAATCTTTCAACTGTCCACATTGTGAAGATATCACTAAAGTACCACCTGAGGGTGTTAGGGCATTTCCAACAGCTTCACATCTCATTGCTTTGGCTGAATATGTACAACTTTACATCCAAAACAATCCATCCATTCCATGTTTTAACAAAGAAAATCAATTTGGACACCAAGATGCTGCATTCAAATGTATGGAATGTGATGTTTACTACTGTGATACTTGTGATTCAACTCACAGATTGACCAAATTAACCAGACACCACACAACCACCAAACTAACAGATTTAAAGGAGGAACATTTTGTCAAGGCAGCGCAAAAAAAAGTATCTTCCTGTGAGAAGCACCCAACCTTACCCATTGAGTACTTCTGTCTTGACAAGTCCTGTAACATATTTACATGCCTGAGATGTAATATTGGGAAGCATAAAAACCATGCATGCATTGGGTCGGAAGAAAAAGCTACAGAGTACCGAACACGTTACACCAAGGTCATCAATGAAGGTATAATAAAACAACAAGCTGAATTGAAGAAACTACAAGATGAAATACAAGCTGCTATCAGAAAAAATGAAGAAAACCATGAAGACAATGTGAAACTTATCAAAGAAAACACTCAAGATATGCAGAAGATGTTGGAGGAAAAAGAGAAGGTTCTATTGGAAGAGGAAAAAACAAAAACTGATTACGTCAGAAGCTACTATACAAAAATCAGGAAACAGGCAAGGAGCATATCCACCTCACTGAAACACACAAAGGCACTCCTACAAAACATGACCAGTTTTTCGCCAGATGATGAGTTAGTGAAGCAACACGAAGAAATACAAAAGAAAATTGACACAGCTTTACAAGAGTCCACATCCCCAGAATTATGGATTCAGTCTGTCTCAGTGATCTCACAGGGTCAACCATTGGTGGAAAGGAAGCAAGAGGTCAGGACAGGTAAACAAATGAGATGTCAAGATACATTTGATGACTGTATTGAAAGCATGGCGTTATTTGAAAAGATGACCGTTGCATTACTTTGGTATGGTGACGAGAGACCATTTGCTGTAAATGTGAGAGGACAAGATGAAACTAAAGCAAATGCTGTGATAGACAGGGTTAAGAAACACTGTCCACAAGCTTACAGAGTGATACCTATGGTCAAAGATGGACATGAGAAAATAGTCGTGAGGGGTATTGACAATTACAAAAGGTACATTAAAATCCTGTCCTTGGATTGTGATGACGTAGAAGATCTAGGTATTGATTCCAGTCATGCACCATATGCAATAGCAGTAGACGACAGGAGCAACGTATTGTATACAGATAATGCAGTTCCAAAAGGAGTAAGAAAGAAAACAGGTCAACAGATTGAGACACTTTTTACCAATCAAGATGGGAATGAGGTGTTGGATGGACCATGGTACATGACTACAAACGTAAATGGTGATATCATTGTTAGTGACTGTAACAAAGAGTCCGTGTTCATATTCAATGAAGATGGAGAATTTACCAACACTTACAAGGACTTTACTCCCGGAGAAAGGAACAACCCTGTTGGTGTGTGTACTTGTCCTGCAGGGTGGATTTATGTCAGTGACAGGTATGGTAACTGTATTCATCGTCTTGATAAAACAGGGACATTCAAAGACTATGTTGTCACCAAAGAAGATGGACTGAGTGAGCCTACAGACTTACAATGGTACAAGGGTATGCTGGTAGTGGGACAGAGCAATGGACAAATCAAATACTTTAAAGTATAAACAAGGTAAGAGAAGACAGGTAAAAAGAAACATATATAAGTATATAACAAGATAAAAAACGTGTCTTCATAACTCATAATTATCATTTCGTTTTTCTTAATATTTACATTTCGAATAACTACCTGACTTTTTGCTCATAATATCTCTGCTTCTATACTTCTAGGAATTCATCCAAGTAATTTGAAAAGAAGTCTCCTGTGAGGATTTCTGAAATCTGATATGGGCTTCAAGTCTGAAATCCAGGTCGACATTATAGTGAATAAGGAATGAACTGACTATTACTGTATACCAGATGAAAATATGATAGAATAACTTTGAAAGATTATTCACAGACACAAATTGTACACAAAGAATAGTTTAAAGATAAACAGAACCATAAAAACAGAAAGATGAACTACAGCTTACAATATTTACAGAAACTTTAGTTTAAAAACATCAAGCAATGTTATTTCAACTGTGAAATTATATACATAGGATCCTACCAGGTTAAAACCTCATCTTTTGAAATACTTGAAACAGTAAAGACAAAGTTGAGTTATTATCAACATAATTGTTTTGACACATTTGCAGGAAGATTAATAGTGTAATTGTTGATTAATGACATAGGCCTTTGCAATAACATGCATTGAGATTTTTTATCAACTGTTAATAAATCACATTTTCACCATTATGCAGCTCTTCGATGATTTTTTTTTTGTACAATCAGAATACATCTTTATACCTTCATACAAGATAAAACAAATTGGATGCTTAGAAATAGATATAAGATTCAACAATTTGAAAGAATTGAAATATATATTTCATTTCATGCCCTAGTATCATTATTAAATTATTCATTTCAACAGCTGAGGTAGTTGTGCATGTGAGTAGTGAATCAACTAACATACACACAGACTGACCTCTTTATAAAACTACCAAATGCTTGATGTCTATCCAATAAAGCCACTTTGGTATTGTTAAATGGAAAATTGTTGTTGTTAGGGTCTTTTTTTTGTGATAATTTTGAGCAGAACCACACTGTTTGTGTTTTAGGCTCTTCTATGGCATTTACAGGGAGCCCTAGAAACGATTGTTTTAAAAAAAATCTAAGAACAACTTGACTCATAAAAAAAAGGAATACACCTTGAAACAGACTCAAAACGATACCCCAAAATAATGTATGTCTTTGTTAGTGATCAATGGTAACCCAAAGGGAGTTTTGAAGTTAATGGCATAATTATGCTTTATTCTTTTAGTAATATGTCTTACTCTAGCACTCTTCTAATGGGTCTTGAAACTTCTATTCTTTTATCAGTCAAGGCTTTAAGCATACATTTGATCAATATTGGGATCCGAAGACTTTTTTGAAAGTTAAACTAACACAACCATAGACAAACCTCTGTACACGACTACTATTTGTGACACCGTGTTTGTGACTGTATGCTTTGCTTGATTTCGATGTAACTCCTATTACAACTGTTTTACAAACAATTGGCATAGGAGGAAGGGAGTGGTTTCCCCTGAATTTCGTGACTGAAGTGACGTCATTCACCAGCCAAGTCAGCTCTTCCATCAGACTAACTACACAAGTGATCAAGAAACCAGGTTGGTTTCAAAAGCTCTTAAGAAGTGAGTAAACCTTTGCGTGTATAGAATAGTTTTAAACTTTATCAATTAATTGACATAGTATTCTTTATATATAAATGGTGCTTGACGTTAGTCTTCTGACATCTCACGCCTCACTCTAATACTCCACTCTTTTTTGTCTTTGGCACATTCCAAAGCTTTATCCTCACCAACACCTAGATCTATAAGTTAAGGTCTTTCTTATATTGTTCTACCCATGTAAATTTGGCCTACCTACTGGTCTTTACATAGGCTTTTCACACTCATAGTATTATTATGATATATGAATAAGTTGTCCTGTTGTTATTTTCTACTAAATGGGGTAGTCAAAAACTGTATAGACTTTGTCAGTTTCTTCTTTGGTGAATCTTCCCCTCTTTAACCACCGGTAATTCATGAAATAAATATGTTAGTCTAATCTCTGGTTTTTAATGCACTTATGAACCTTGCTTAAAGAGGGATTTTACTTTTTATACACAACATAGACATTGTGTATCTTGGTGTATCATCAATCAATACAACACTTTTAATGTATAATTTATCTATTCGAACAATCTTTCTGTCGTAGCTTGGCCTTTTCTGAATAGAGAGAGTTCATAAGGTTTATCAAAATCATAAGGTTTTCAAAAATCATGGTATATATAAGATCGTTGAAAGATACTAGTTAAATAGGTGGTCATTTAATCAGATGGTCCTACATTTATGTTTCACTGTATCATTATTATCTTTAGAATTTATCTCATTAACATTCTTTATCTTAGGTTTGTTTGAAATCAATGATATATGAAGTCTAGACTTTGTCTTTTGTACTGGGTGGTGTGATTTGCCTTTGTATTCGTTGAATCTAACTAGAACACACACGTAGTCGCCATTCTGTTATAGTGTTGTAATATTTAATATTAAGAGAGTTTGTCTAAATACAGGTAAGAATTCAAATAGTTTTTCAATATTCTGATACGCTTTGGATATGACTATTGGTATTATATTTTTCTCTGTTTGTATGTTAAATTTGATTTGAATTAACAATTTCAAATTTTGTTTTCATATGATGAATGCATTTCTACTACATACATAGACAAGGGGGGAGGGGTTAAAAAAAATGCAAGCAGTATTTTTCGATGACTCTTCAAGATTGATAAAGGATGATCAATGGGTACTTAAAGATATATAAACACCTGAATTGACAACATATCAAAACACTTGTGCTACATGTATACAGCCAGTTTGATTATGAATTACAGTCTTCAACTTACAAACAAGCAATACCACGTCTATTTTCAACGTTGACAAATACAACGGAGAGCATATGACTGTAGTCGCGTTTACTCTTAATGTTGTTTACGTTTTACCTCTACAGACGTGTGATTTGGCCGTTTAAACAATGTTCCCCACTGTAGTTAACATTAAAATCAAAGAAAACTAAATCGTGACATAGATAACTATAGGCGTTATGTCGAGTCTTGTACATGTACAGTAGAACCTTCCGACAAAGAACATTTACTTTTTTACATCATTTTGTTCTGTATGAGGGTTGTCCACTGTTCAGGGGTGGCATTAAGCTATGGAATTAAAAGGTTACTACACCTAACGTTGGAATACATAGGATGGTGACTTGCATCAACAATTTATTTTCGGTTGCCAGTCAAAAAGTAATATTGTCACTACAACATTACACATTTCGAAGCAAACTCACTCAAAATTTTGTTATTTTTGTTTTCTATAGGCGGAAAATTGGGCCATTTGAAACAATGATTTTTTCAAAACAATCTTAGTTTTTAGAGATAGATACAAGGAAAGTCAGGCATGGTATATAAAAAATGTATATGCAGACAGTAATTCTTATATTGATTTCAATGATGTGTATAACTCAAATTAAGATAATAGTTCACTTGATTGACGACAGGCTAAAAAGGTTGATAAAAGAACAGACAAACCTGAGAGAAGATTGGAAATAATAAAATAAGATTTCTCACATTGTTTATGTTTTGGATTTACAGATATGTCATCCAATATCAACGATGCAGATTCAGATATCAAACAAAGTTTACTCATATGTAAACATTGCAAAACTCTGATTAAGGATCCCAAATCTTTGCCATGTCTCCATGCTTACTGCGCTACTTGTCTACAGACCCTGGCACAAGGAAAGCAAACTTTCAACTGTCCACAATGTGGAGGTAGCACAAAGGTACCACCTGGGGGAATAACAGCATTTCCTGTCGCCTCACACCTCATTGTTTCGGTTGAATATACACCACCTTATATTCAAAATAATCCTTCCTTTTCATGTTTTAACAAGGAAAATGAAGATGGACATCAAGATGCTGCAGTCAAATGTATGGAATGTGATGTTTATTACTGCAATACTTGTGATTCAGATCACAGAAAGAGTGCAATATCTAAAAAGCATACAACCATCAAGCTTACAGATTTAAAAGAAGAAGATTTTATAAAATCAGCACAAAAGAAAGTCACTTCTTGTGAAAAGGATACATACTTGATAACCATAGGTTTACTGGGTATTTTTCTTGTTCTTTTCTGTACGTATATGTATAGGCAATCAATCAATAGCATAGACAATCAATCAATCGACCTATCCATAGATGACATCTGTCTGCGTGAGTCTTTCAATACTTTTATTTTCCAGAAATGTAATGCAAAAGATTTTAAATTGCACAGATGTATAGAGTTGGAATACAAAGCAACAGAAAACCTTTATACCAAGGTCATCAATGAAGAAGTAGTAAAAAAACAAGCTAAATTAAAGAAACTAAAAGACAAAATACAAGCTGCTCTGAAAAAGACTGAGAAAAATCATGAAAATAATGTGATACTGATTAAAGAAAAAACTCAAGAAATGAAAAAGCTGTTGGAGGAACAAGAAGAAATTCTACTCGAAGAGGAAAATAAACTTACTGATGACGTCAGAAACTTCTATGCAGAGGTCAAGGAACAGGTTAAAAGTAAATTAACCTCGCTGTACCAGGTAAAGTCTCTGATACAAAAAATGACCAGTTTTTCACCAGACGATGAGTTACATGAAGAAATCCAAAAGAACATTTACATAACTTTACAAGAGTCCACATCCCCAGAATATTGGATTCAGTCTGTTTTAGTGATCACACGGGGTCATCCGTCGGTGGAAAGGAAGCAAGAGGTCAGGAAAAGTAAACCGATGAAAAGTCAAGATACAAGCCTTGAACGTATTTTCAGCCTTGCAGTATTCGAAAAGATGACCATTGCAATATATTGGCGTGGAGATGACATACCTACTGCTGTAGATGTCAAAGGACAGGGTGAAGCTAAAGCAAAGGCTATGAAAGAGAGAATAGCGAAACACTGTCCAACAGCTTACAGAGTGGTACCTATGGTCCAAGATGGAAACGACAAAATTGCTATAACTGGTAGAGGGAATATCAAAATTTTGTCTTTGGATTGTGATGATGTAGAAGACCTCGGTATTGATGATAGTCATGATCCCTTAGCAATAGCAGTGGAGGATAAACACAACATCATCTACACAAATGTTGCAGAACCACGAGCAATAAGAAAGAAAACAGGTGATCAGATAGAGACAATTTTCACCAATCAAGATGGGAAAAAGGTGTTAGATAATCCATGGTACGTGACTACTAACATTAATGGTGATATCATTGTAAGTGATCTTAAGAAAAAGTCTTTGTTCATATTCAATGAAAATGGAGAATTAACCAACACTTACAAGGACTTTACTGGGGATAACCCTGCTGGTGTGTGTACTTGTCCTGCAGGATGGATTTATGTCAGTGACATAAATGGTGACTGCATCCACCGTCTTGATAAAACAGGGACATTCAAAGACTATATAGTCACCAAAGAAGATGGACTGAGTCATCCTTTAGCCTTACAGTGGTACAAGGGTATGCTGGTAGTGGGGCAGGCCGATGGACAAATCAAATACTTTAAAATATAAACAAGGTAGGAACAGTCAGAGATGACGAGCTATATTAAAGGATATAATTAGATGAAAATGTATTATTAATTCTTACATAGTTTTAAAAAATCCTAGAATAAATTATCATGATATATTTTATTCTTATTTTTAGGAATCCCATCAAGTGACCTGAAATTAAAGTCTCACCTGAGAATATCTGAAATCAGAGCTGGCATAAAAGCCAAACTTAAACTTAAAACTTTGTGAAGTTAATTAGAAGAAACTTTACTTGTACATTAGATGAGACGTCATACATGATAACATCAAATTAGGAAAAATACATTACAAGAGAGACACAGACACGCAAAGTCCATTGGGATCACTTTATGGACTGAAACATAAAAACATAAAAATGACCTACACCTTAGGAATTTGCAGAAACTCTATTTAGATAACCCAGGGCTCGATTTACTTTTTTTTCTAAGGGGGACAGGCAGGACCCTTTTGGAAAATTCTTGGGGGACCCATTCTGATTCTGAGGGACCCGCAGCTAAAAACATAAAAATAAGACAAAAATGCTACTTTTACACTTTATTTTTGCACAAAACTTTGCAACTAACTTAATAAAATGTATTTTTAACAACTGAAAAACTTGTAACTTATAATAACAATAATAATAATAATGATAATAATAAGGCCATTCCAAATTGATTAGTTTGTTGAAGGATTTTTGGTACGAAAAATCTGGTTGGTCGGTCGATTTAAAAAAAAAAAAATTCAAACCGAAAATGTATATTTACAAGCCTACGATGCTTTGCTTAATTTGGTTGCCTGATTGTGACAAAAAACAACATTTTGAAAACAAAATATATATATGTGAAAGGCTGTAAATTAGATTTCATTAGCCCACCATTTCAATTTACTGAGCCACCACCAATTACATTCTCACACGCAGAAAAAATCATTATTGACAATGAAATTTCAAAACTGTTATCAAAAGGAGTCATTGTTATGTCAAATGAGCAAACAGGTCAATTTGTGTCAGCAATTTTCATTAGACCTAAAAAAGATGGAACTCATAGGGTTATTCTCAATCTGAGGAGATTAAATGAATTTATAGCATATAATCATTTAAAAATGGATACAGTGCATACATGTTTTAATTTAATGACAGCCCATTGTTTCATGGCATCGTTGGATTTAAAAGATGCATACTATTCAGTTCCAATTGATAAACAGTACCAAACATTTCTGAAATTCAGGTGGGAAAATAAATTGTATAACTACACAGTCATGCATTTTGAAAAAAAAAATAATCCCAAAAATATGGGTCGGTCGAATCCAACGACAAATTTATCAATTTGGAATGGCCTAACAATAATAATTCTTTTAAAATTACAACCATGATGGTAAATATTCTTCAATATTTTTGTATGGAATAATATGAAACAGTACTTGTCACTAGGTGAACAGTATGCTGAATTCAGCTATGGAGTTGTGCCAACATGTGTGTAGACATGGGGCACGTGGGGGGGGGGGGGGGGGGGGGGGGGGGGGGCGGGGGGGGCG
>JAVSBT010229307.1:0-13016 GCA_033118115.1 Pharyngocirrus eroticus | reverse complement strand
TTTTTATTTGAAACGAAGTTGCTGTTATTTTATAAAACTTAAAAAACCTTGGCCATATAATTAATGGATAGATAATAGGACATATTTCTTCTACAGTTTCAACATTGAAAAAGAAAAGGCCATTCATGGTTTTATCACAATATCTACACCAATGGTATGTTAGAGCTATTGAAGTTTTTATCCATGTGGGAGTATGGCAGTTTGTTTTTCAATAGATACATGCAGATTCCTTGAAGCTTGATGTTTTACAGTAAGGATGGTCTTTCTTTTCCTTTTTTACATCTTTTTGCTTTATATCATAACTTTATAGTCTAGAGACCTAATTATACTTTATCATTCCTCTGTAGGAGATGGTTGACCTGACTTCTTGGAGTTCCAAATCAAATTGCACTCGTCAACAATGAACCTTGAAATTGTAAAACTATTTCCCCCCCAGTACAGGAAGGTGCCTATATTCTGACTAGTTGTTGTACCTATTTTACCAAAGAGCTGATTCTTGAAGAAACAAGAAATGTATTTGTAATTGTATCTAATATTCACCCATAGAATCTAGTAATAATTTCTTTAGTTTAGATTATAATATATGACTATTAGCTAAAACCTACTTACATTGAATTCTCCTTCTTCTCTGTGACTCAATAGTAAATCCAAAAAAAGAGATGAATTAATGAGAGAACTGCTCTCCATCCGCAGTTATAATCCAGGATATGAAATCCAGACTTTCCAAACAGGTCACTGATTTAGAACTGTACCATTGAATCCTTATATATACTTGTGTAGGGCTAAGGATAGCTTTTGTGCCACAGTCATGATGATAAACTACTACAGGACAAGGGAGTGTGTCAAAATACATGTGACAGTGATACGCTCTGATTTGACAGGGGTCACCCAAGCATTAGACTATAAACAATACCAATCCTATATGTGTCAACAGTGTGTCTGGCATACATGCTAGCTACATATGACATGTGTAAATATGTTTAGTGGTGTGTATAGCATTAATAGGGCTTTGATAGGAATGTTATTTCTGTTCTCATTCTCAAGGATGAGATTCATACAACTGGAGTCTGGGTTTTTTCCAACACTAAGAAAAATAATGCTGTCACATTACATGTTGAGTTATGGTAACGTTTGTCCACAATGATTGTTAAGCCAACTGTGTCTTTGAATATCCTTTTTATTCTTACAGTGAGCAAATATGAATTAGAAAAAAAATGTCTCAACTTTTTTGAAAAGGTCCCTATTGACCCTTTTTCAAGGTTACTTTTAAACTACAACCTTTGACCTTTTGTAATTCCTTCTGTATGATTGTGTATCTTTTTCACTATTCATTTACTCGACCTATTTGAAACACTAGAACTGGTTCAAAATAAATATTGTTCAAGAAAATAAAAGGTTTGGCACAAAATCTGAAAGTTATGTAGTAGTTAGGGAATACCATAAAATTGGGAATTCCCCCCAAAAATGCCATCATTGCACTATAGGGAATAAGAAAGGTGTGACATAACGAATAAAACTAAAAGCCTAAGGAAACCGTATTTTGTTTTCATCATGAAAATACTAGCAGTTAAAGCCAAACCATGTTGTAAAGTATGAAAGTACAACTTTTAGCGACTACATTGTAAATATTTGGATGGCAACAAGTCCCATGTATCAGATAACCATTCAGCAAAATCAAACAGACAAAGTCTTACTACTAGTACCCATATGTATACTTTTCTGTAGATTTGACGTTATAATTGAAATTCCCTAAACACTTGAAAAAAGGGAAACTTGATTTATATGACATCACATGTATAAATATTTTGCACACAGAAGAATTTGTGGGAAAAAATATAATGCATAGACAATTTAATGCATAATTAAAAAATGAACATGAAAGTTGAAACTAAAAAAGAAAGACAAACCAAATAACTGCCAAGTTATAAAAAATAGCTACATAAACGTTAATTGGGAAAAACTCAATCAAACAGCGAAAAAGTGACACAAACTTCAACAAAATAAATCAACAAACAGAACATACATTTATAACAAAATGAAATACTTACCTAACCACAGATTAGTACATTTCTATGAAATTGTTAATTTTTCCTCATGTGAAAGCATTGTTTAGGATAAAATATAAATTTCAGTTACACCATCTCTTGCTCAATGACCACATGAAAAACTGTTAGATATCAGTATTTAGTATTTACCCCCAAAGGCGAATGATACCAACAATTTAGAAAATAAACAATCTATCATTTCATGTCCTGTTTATTCTGTTGTGGTTTGTGCTATATTGCATGGTGTGTTACAAGATTCTAAACATAAACATCCTAATATTACCATAAGGGAGGGTCTGCATTGACAGCCTTAACATTTATTGCCAGGTTTTCTTGAATTGCCACAGGAAAAAAAAGCCTTATATATCACAAGCTGTTATCAGAGAGTAATTTAAAACTCTGATGTGAAATCATCAATTGTGACAGGGTAGACTATACAGATTTTTTGTAGCTAAGGAAATTCTATTTAATATACCCCATGAAAGATGGACAGTTTAATATGCCTGAAGATTTGTTCCTTTTCATGCCACTATCCTTTTATATGCAAGTCCAAAAAAAAATCATTTAAGAATTGTAACAACTCAGTGACACCGAGTACTTTGGCGGTTGATATTTATGGTCTGTGAAATAATTCCTTACAAAATTGATTTAAAAAAAAGAGAGGAGGGTTTGTAGTTGGAAATTAGGAAGAATTTAATGGAAAAATTTCCTTGATCTCACTGATCTTATTAAATGATTTTTTGTATTGACATCACAAAGTGTAGGTTAAGATGACTAATATGATCCCCCACTAATCTGCAATACTTCTTTCACTGTTAGTCTCATAACACATAAAATGATTATGTAATAAAATAAGACGATATGAAATGAAACAGTACATTACCTTTCATTGAATGGTTCAGATGGTGGTGGGAGGGTATTGGTTGTCAGTAAATCTGTCAAAGGTGCCCTATTTCCTTTTTTACTCTGTCTCATTCCACTCATTGCCTTGGGGAAAGTTGATTGTTGCAAGTTTGTGTTGACTTTCTTTCGTGGTCGACCAAAAGTTCCATATGGATTTGTGTGATGTGGCCTCTTTTTCAGAGTCAGGGTGACCTCCTTGTCATTTTCTTTCAAAGCTGCTACCAACTTTGAAATATGCCAACCAACCTTTCAAGAAATAAAACAATACCCACAATTTAAACTATTTCAACTCTAAATGCAATAATAAAGGAAACATATCAAATCACATACACCATTAAACATAATATTAAAAAAAATAATGGCATTACTGCCTTCATTGGATCCAATTGAAAATGAACACAAACCCGCTAACAAATTTGAAATTGATATTATTATAATAATGTATTATATCCAGACCTCTGGCTTAAAGAAAGCCCGACTACAAATTATAAAAACTAAATAATTATATTATACAATAAGTGACAAATAGAAATGAATTTCTGATTTAAAAAAACCCTTGTGTTTTCTCGTTATCAAAGACATATCTTGTTTGATATATTGATTAAAAAAATTATGGCAAAAAATCTTAGACTTACAACTGTTTGATAATTGACTTGTACAACTTGGTCCCCTTCATCTATTTTTCCATTTCTAAATGCAGGTGTCTTTAGGAAAGAATAGAAATCATCATTTACTTCAGACAATGTATACATGACAAAATTGAAAAGGTGGAGATATACATGAATACTAGTATGTGTCTCTGGATCTAATATATCCACCTAAGAAGAGCTTATAATCATTACTCTTTTTTGATGCAAACTATATGAATTTATCCCTGTCTCTGGTCAATATATATCAAAGTAATTTGCCAATGATATAATTATCAGAAAGGAAACAGCAATTATAAAATTGCTTTGAAATACTTACATCGTATTTAACTCCTTCAATGGTGTGCGTTCCATTGTAAGCTGATTCAATATGCATTCCCTGGTGGATAAAAAATGTTTCCATCATATTAATCAAATTCTTGTGTGGAAATAATGTGCAAATTTATGATTATTTGTAAATAAGGAAAAATAAGAAGATATTCAATCTCGATAAAAAAAAAAAAGATCTTTAAAATTAAAGTGGTAAAACTCCCAAAGTACAGTGACAATTGAGATAAAAAATGCTTGGGAATACTTACTAGTTCTTCCTCTGGTTTCTTTTTGATTGTTGCCATTTCCAATGAACAGGGTTGAATGGTCAATGGATCTGTGGAATGTCTGATTAACTTTTCACAAACTACAGTAATATCTCCACACTGAAAGGTAGCAAATAACAAAAACAACTTTGATGCCAAGTTCTCATCTCTCTTACATTAAAATAATGTTGTTGTCTTACACTATTGATATACACCCAAATAATTGATGCATTAAATAATTTGTTATTGTTTGAATATTTTTCCACAATTTGACTTCCTTCTTGAAAGTCTAAATTTTTGGCATAAACCCAAAATGTATCATTACTACTCACTGCATTGGAGATGGAATCAATGCTATCTTGAAGACTTTTTTCATCTTGCTGTGTGGCCTTGATCAGATCTAGACTTCCTTGAACAATTTTGTTTCTCTGCTTTATCAAATCATCAAGACAATCAAAAGGTGGCCTGATTGGATAAAATTAAAAATGGGATAACATTAAAAATAAAACTTTTTTAAAAGAACTTACACACCGAGGTCACTCTGTACCCTAATATTCTTTCTATAAATTCACAATGTAAGTTTGGGATATTATGTAACATTTATCACTAAAACAAAAAAAATAAGATAAACATTATTAGAGTCACAACCCAACAACTATTATAATAGTTGGCTATCATAACAAAATAGTTACCTGAAAATATATATAATTTTCCTTTCTATTTCTAGGATTACTAGTTATTACTATGATCATTTACGCTTAGAGGAATAAAGCTTTTTGTGCTGTCTTCAATTCTAAAACAAAAAAAATCTGTTAAATTAACCACCTGTCTAGCCACATTATAAGTTTCCTTGCATCTATTGTAGTGTCTGATACAGCTGACAAGATGGTGACACTGAGCCTCTGTTTGGTGTTTAAATCATGCCCATTCATCAGATGAGAGCTTTGTTGCTCCTTTCTCATTCTACTCTTCAAGTTTCTGACTTTGCAATCTAATTTCAGTGCTAGAGACTGAAGATTTTCTGTTTCTAATTCATTGTGCTGAAAATGTAAATGATGATAGAGTTTGCCAAAATCCATGTAGCACTGAGTTGTTATCGAAATAGGCCTTTCTTCGAAACATTGTTGGAGAATGTAAAAAAAACACGAAAAATACAATTTTTGGATTTTTCATTTTCTACAAGAGAGTTGGGTTAGACTACTTAAATAATAAGAGTACCAAAATGATATAGCTTTATATCTATATTCATGTAATCCAACCTTAGTAAAAGAATCAGAAAACATGACATATGCTTAATTTCATTAATGGATTATATAATTATGCACATAGGTGGCGTTACTAGCCATACACCCCATCAAACACATCTTCTCAACATGTCGAATGACAGGATGTTTAGAGAACAAACACCATCTAGGGAGGTGTGATATGACTTTTCTATCAGTGTAAGTGAAAACCCCTAGTACTAGTAGAGACCACTTTTATTTAGACCACCTCAGGTCCAGACCCAAAGGTTGTCTTCGTGAAGAGGACTGACTGTAAAATGAAAATATCAAGAAATTTGACATACCAAATTAGATAATAATTCCACAGCTTCCAGTATTAATTCTTGATGTCCAATTTTTGTTATGTGCATCTTTTCCAAATCCTGAATGGCAAGACACAAGAGCTTTCTACCACTGATTCCATTGTTGCTAAATGTTATAGCATATTGGTGGAGAATATCATCCAGACCTATAAAACAACACGATACATAATCTCTGAGGAAACTGTTGCTGAAATCTTTATGTATACAACTAATAAAAAAAAATTAATAAGTGAGTATGACCTTTAGTTCACAAAATCAAAAATGAGTAAAAACTCCATGGAAACAAAAGAAATCGAGAGATTGTAGGGAATTACCATCCAAGATGACTCTTATATAGGTGTTTTGAAGTTAAGACATTCCAAATTGATTAGTTGGTTCGTGATTTATACCCCCTCCCCCCCTCAATTTTGTTTTGATGTCAAATTCAGGCAAAAATCTATTAAAAACTCTGTAGGCTTATAAATATACATTTTGGGTTTTGAAGAAACGGAGAATTTGGTTTTTGTACAATATAAGATGTTTTTGCATACTCCATGTAAATTGGAACAGCTCTTTCCTTTCTGTTATATCAACTAACATTACTTACAAGACCCCAAAAAGTTAAATTTACTTTAGTCTTTACCGACCCAATTTTTCATGCCATATGATAACATGAGATCAATCGACCAACTACTAGTATTTAATTTTTTTGGTTGATGGATTATAATTTATACAACAATGTAGTCTACAGAATACCTAGTATTGTTTCATCACTCCATATAAATTACTCTGGGTTTAAACTCAAGATATCATGTGAGGAGGGGGGGGGGGGGTGTTAAATTCTAGTCTATGCTATAGCTACTACAAGGCTAGCTGCTAGAATATGACTATTAATAATAGTATTATGAGGAAAAGTCAAAAGAACCCAGCTTCCAGGACATCAGTCATAAAATAGGTAGATAACAACTTGGTCCTTGTGACATTTCGACGTTTCTTGGCTAATCCACTCACCTTTAATCCAGTCACTAACTTGATCTGGTACCCATGTACTAACATTGACAAATCCTAGATTTGCCATAATTAAGGCAATGGTATTCAGGTTTGTGGATTCATCAAGGAGTTCCTTACCGGAAGTTGATTATGAGCCTTAACCTTTACCCTTAATTGACCTATTTCACCAAAGTATCAACAAACAAGCATGCATGTAAGACCTGTCATCTCACAAACAAATAATCGATATGACAGAATTTTTGATATAAACCGAGTACGTATACGATCCATCACCTGTGAGATCGTGTGTGAATGTTTGCATCGCCTATAATTTATACTTTATGCATAATTTGCAGGAGGAGAGTAAAGTAAAGTAGCTCGCGAGAAGAATAACGAGATTGAATCCACTGTGGCTAGGTAATAATAATGTATGTGTATTTGTTTCATTGACATCACTTCCAGAGCCGTGTAACATTGATTCAGCGTGGAACAAGTGACTGTTAGATGATTGTGGGCAATATGTACTAATACAATAAGACTCTGGCCTTTAGCCGGAGGTTTAAAGGGATGGAATGGACCGTCTGTACCAAGAGTTAAAGGGGTAATTTAGTGTGAATTTATGGAAAATTGTTAGAACCAAACCAAAAGATGTTTTCCTATGCAGGGTAAGTTAGCATTGTCAAAATACATTCATTTGTTTTGGTGCATGCCGTAATACTACATTTGAGAAAATAAGATCAAAGTATTGTTACTGATGACATGAGAATCTGAAAGTTGATTATATTGGGCCCATGGCCATGATCATATATTTGATACAATGATGGGTTAATTGTTACTTGTAAGTTGTATCTAAATAATGTTTATTTTCATGTGTGACTTGTTTTCTCCTCTGTTTAAAGTATCAGTCCATCAAGTAATCAACCAACCAACCAATCAATCAATTAACATCTTGTGTAATAATTGTATATAATTATAACTACATTGTATTGCATGTATTCACACTTGTATCATGTTTATACTTATTATGTCTTATAGTTTATATCTCATTTCTTTTCTGCATCAGATTAGCTAAACTACCTGGGAGGGGGCGAGTTTTGTGTATAGAAGTACATGTACATATTTGTTCCCAAGAATTATTTACAACATTATTCCATAAAGTTGTGAAGTTAAAGATCCTAAAGGGTTTGGACTCTGAGATAACCATCCTCATACCCGATTATTACAAGGCCCTTAAAAAAAACTCCCAGTGGGGAAATAAAAGATCGCTATCTTCAGAAATAAGCCTATTTGTAATCTCGAGTGCGCATAACCAGGGGAGATCAATCAGGGGCGACATTTGAATGTGCCAGTACCCCCATTGTTATACAATGAAGTCATTACTTTCTGAATTACACATCAATTTTTTGGTATGAATGGTTTTGAGTGTGATACTGTTATAAAGCATACAAGGTTGTTCTAGATAGAATTCAGAAGAGTTTCTACTTAGTGAAAGGCTCAAAAGTTGTTGATATTAAAGGTTGTTTTGCTCTGTTTAGACTAATTCAAACTGTGATTGATAAGTATCAATTGAAGTGACCTTCCTGTGTACATAAATAATATTTCTGGTACATTATACATAAACAGCATTTTCTCCTAGACCTTTATGTAAGGTTTACTGAGGTGATATTTCCACCTAACCTGCCTATTTTATCATTAACTCCCCATAGCTGCAAATCATTTCCTTGCTAGATGGCATTTTGAAAAAAAAAGGCATCAGAAAGATATGAACTCCACCCAAGGGTAGTATAGCTATTAAAATGTAAGAATTATGATACCTATGATGTGGTTAGATAGGCTTTTGCCAAAGAAATGGTAAAGTTCTAAACTATCCTCAGATAAGATAGATGTTTTTTATCATAAACTTTTAGTGGAAAGGAAAATATTATTGATATTCATAACCGTCTTATCATTTGGAGAATTTCATAGGTCATAGGGTTTTAAAGTATAAACTGAGACCCAGAAAAGAAAATGGCCATTGATCCTTTACTGAGGGATGATATTATAAATTTAACGTTTGAGAATTACAAAATTGATGTAAAACTCCAATGTTTTCATGAGTCATTTTGAGAGCTTTAACGACAATTTTTTCTGCGTAAAGTATTCAGATTGTCTTAGCATAATTTTAAGGTTCCTTCTTGTATAATGTGTTGGTTTCAAAGTTTTTACTGATTTTTTAAGATGTCTTTGGAATAAAACCAAAACAGGATTAGCATGTTAAATAATTATGCAATAATGATCATCTTTTATCAGTCTCCTAGAAGACAACTTTTATAAGCTAGGGCAACAACAAAACTCTCGACTAAATGCAACCAAAAGCCTTTAATCAAAGTCAACATTTGCCAAAAGGCAACTGCAGAAAAGTTCAATTCATCTTGCTTTTTTCTCTATGTTTGTTTATGTTGTAGTTAATCATATATAGCCATAATCCTGTAATTGAGCTTGAAGTCAAATGAACCCTTTCCATTGTACCCACATATATTTTTTTAACTGTCATGGTACAAACAGCTTCTGAATCTGGACTCAAGTTCTGATTGAAGTGATAAATTGTACTTGTGAAGGTTTCATTATCAAAGCCTATGTGTTTTTTTCATGTCCTAATAAAGCAAACGCTGAGACAAAGAGATAAGATTGTATTGGGTCAATGTATGTTTTACCCAGCATATATTCTGTTGCGATTATGCTTTACAAAAAATGAAAACCTAAAAATAAGAATTCTATGGTAACAGACTTGAAAGTTAGAATAAAACTTACATTAATTACATAAGAAGAATTTGTACATCATATCAAGGGTTATGACTTTAACCCAGCACCTGACATTGTGGTCAACTACAATGGATCAGGGAATATGCTATTGTTGACAATGTACACATACACACCTGGCATGCTAATAATGAAGATGATAATTCCAACTATATTACAATGACTTTTGAGTTGATTACGACATGTAAGTTCAACTCAAGTTTCATTCAGATGTCAATTATTCCCTTAGGGTAATAATTATAATATTCATAATCTTCAGAAAGTCTTTCCATTTTCTTTTTCATTTACCAACATCACCTGGCTTTTCACAAGTTTTTAAAAGGGCACAAAAAAATACAATATATGTATTGTCAAAGACATACAATGGGGACAAAACACATTATGTAAAATAAAAAGCAGACAGGTAGAATGAAAGTATTCTGTTTTTGTACTTCTATCAAATTATGAAAATTAGGCAATATTCTTTAGGGAACTGTTACCTGTCTCTATGATGTTTTTAAGAACTCTTGTCATCTATCAAAAAGAGTAGTTGTGTTAGCAGTGAGATATGTTTTAATCTCTTCAAGGGCAGCCTCTGTAGAAGATCAGCTTTATTGAATGGACTATCTGCCATTGATAAAGGTTGCTGTACTTGTATGTATACTAAAGTGACATTGATGGCCTACAGAATTCCATCTGAATTGCTTTGATTCCTTTATATCCTCCATGATCCAATATCATATTTTTTGGTAGAGATTATGATGGGTTTCTCTGATCTTTGTTTTCTGGCTTCATTGTCTATGGTCGTAGATTTTCAAATGTAGAGATGCCTAATGTTTTCTTTGATCTCTGACTCGCATTCTTGTCTCTGCAAGAGATTTAACGAAACATTCTCTCTGTTTGATGCTCATAAATCTCATATTAAAAAGCAAACTTACTTATCAATGTCAGCTCTGCTGGGAATGCTAAATCAGGAGAGGCTTTTTTGTATGAGTTAACAGCAGTGATCTTGTCTGCGGAATGTTAGATAGAGACTAGAATCAAATCTGATCATTTGGATTCCCATCAATAGGTAAAGTGCAGCATTAGATATATACCCTGTTTCATAGTTATAGTCCCAAAGCAGATTTTCCATGTTAAACCCCATTAGAAAAGTGTAAATTGCATTTTTTTTTTACACTTTTGTGAGAAAAAAATCTTTAAATTAATGATTAGTTTAATAGTGTTCATTGTTAGAAAGATTTTTTTCACAATAATTTCAGGTATTTATTATGTGGAAAAACATTGAGACTAAAATTTTGGAATCCTCTATAGTAACGGAAAACGTATTTATGAGCTAGGAGCAGGCACTGCTTGAATTTCTGTAATTATCTTCAATCTTCTTATAGCAAATTATAATTTCTCCCTCATTTGTGAAGAGTATCAGATTTCTTTTTTAGAAATTTGTGAGACAAATCGAATACGATTTAGATAAAATCAATAAGAAAATTGATGTGACTTTCACTTTGTGATAAGAAACTATATTTACTTGCTAATTTTTGCTAATTTTTGCCAACAGCTCTTGCCATGCAGGCAAATATTGGAGCTTTATATATTTTTTTACAAGTTGTCAGATATAAATTCACAAAGTTAGCCATTTGGTTGTGTAGTGTGTCACTTCAAAAAGCTCAGTAAAAAGCTTGCTTTAGTATAAAAGGCAAGCTAAGCCCTCCCTTTCCCTATGGGTAGCCATATGACCCCTTTTAGAATTGTAAAACAAGTCTGAAACACATTGCATTCCTTCACATTGCGTTCCTTCTCGTTCGATCTGGGAACCGTTCAAGTAGAGATTGTTTCTAGATTGGTGTGAATGTGAATCCTATCATTATCATAGAATCAAAAACAGGGGAATGGTTCTTATCCCTCAATCATACAGAGGAAGAAGCACACCATCTTAGGTTTGTTGACTGATGCAAACAACAATGTCTTACGTTGCGTTGCGAGAACACAGATTTATTGATTGACATAAACATTTACAGCAAATAGGTTACTGTGTTGGATAACTTAGGTAACTTGACTTGAAAGCAAATGAAATAATTCTATTCCACACAAATCACTGACTGTAAATAGTAGCTGAAGGGAGGATTGAAAAGTCATGTGGAATATTGTTGAAATCATAGAAATACATTTGACTATTTTTTAACATGATTGATAAACATAAGGCTTTAGAATAACTATCTCAACTTTCAGCCAATTGAGCCAATTGGGAACAGTGAGAGAGTTAGAATCCTTTAGATATATACCAAAATATATAGAATTAGAGGTGCACATGAGTAAGCTTTATAGCCAACACGAATATGCAAGGTTATTATTATTTCATCAGATATACACCAAATTGGGACAAGACTCACATATAACAGTATAAAATTAGAAAATGTAAAAGAATAGTGTACACATTTATCATCTGTTTACATGCTTTTAACACGTATGCACTTCTTCATTAGATTTGGTCAGCTAGAATGAGTGAGATAAAGCCTAATTTAGTTGTAACTTGTTGCAAATAATTATGTATATGTGTTTGTAGATCGTTGATGAAAGGAGTAAACCAAGAGTAGATAATCCGCTGTCAATATACCCACATTAATAAAAAACGTGTAGGCAATGGATTTTTTTCTATTATCTTAATGGAATTAACTATCATGAAAGAGCAATGCCCTTCCTATGAAAAGTTTTAAAAAATGAGAGGCAACACTGTTACACCTTTATTGTTCAGACATTGTTGTAAGTCGTACCTTTGTAAAACTTTCTAATGTTTTCATATTCTATACTATACAAGAAAGCCTGATAAGAAACTATTTTTCACCAATTGACTGAGTATCATCTTAACATTTTGTATTCTAGGCTATATAATGTTATGTTAATATCAACTGCAATCTGTTTTTAAATAATTTCTAGTTTAATCTATATACTTCAGGACTGACATTAAAAGAAATTTACAATAACAGACGACTTCAAGTCATCAAAAGTTGATTAGTTTTTCTATTTATCTTGTGCTGATGCATAATTTTCTCCCATCTTTTCAAAAAGAGTCAATAGTAATTTTGTTTTTTTTATAGATTCTGTCAGGTTGGTAATTTAAAAAAGTCATTCAAGACAATTTTTTTGTCAATGATGGAATCAAGAAGGAAAAAGGATTGCAAAAATATATTAAAGCAAAGTTTTGGTCTTAAGTTTAAGAAGGACATTTTTAAAATTCTGTCTTCCAACAATTTTAATTGAGATTTTTCATGTCAATACATTTTAGAATAATATTTTTTGTTCATCAGTTTTTACGTTAAGATGGAAAAAGCACTGAAAACTGTTGTAAAAAATCCAGAATATTATTCCAATATGACTTTGGTAGTCTCTTTCTATGAAATTAAGGAAAATGCAAATATTTTCAATATTTTTTGTATCAAATACTTCTATGTAGTTTTCATTGATACATCCTGTAATCTCATTTGTTCTTAGACTTATCTTTGACCACAATTTTCTT
>JAVSBT010229085.1:0-13019 GCA_033118115.1 Pharyngocirrus eroticus | reverse complement strand
GGGCCTCGGTTTTTGTCTCATCGGAATGACATATCTTGAAAGCCAGTGAAAAATAATTTCACTTGAAACTGCCCGGTTTCGAACCGAGGACCTCTTGCAAGACAAGCGAGTGTGCTATCCATCAGGCCACTAAAGCTCTATATAACACTCGAACAAGAGACTTTAACTTGAAAGTGCCAAAGAATGATCAAAAGACATTTATCTCAAATGCCATTAAGCTATCAAACAAGACTAAGTAAATAACAAACAAAGACACTTTTAAAAAAAAATATTCAAATGTCTTCTAAAAAATCCTCTTCGCCTGTTCATGTTGGTGCTAATAATTTCTAAAAATTACATCATTTCATCAATCTTTATCAATACTATCATTTTTATCCTCATTTCACAATTGTTTTCTTTTTTATCACATTAGGACCCCATCGAAAATAAGTCCATAACTTTTATGGGTTATCCTATAGGAAAATCATTTACTTATTCTTATCATTATTGTACTTTTATTCTCCATTTATATCATCTTGTAACTTTTTATTACTCATATGTACATGTAAATTAATTTATGTTTATATTTTTTGCAAAATAAAACTGAACCATACCAAACCTCGTGTAAAATATAAATACCTCAAACCAATTTGGATCCAAGTTTGTAGATTTCTTAGCATACTGCCTGCATTTGGTATCATCATTGAGTCCCCAGTAGTATTCTGCCATGAATTTATACATAGCAGCTAATTTTCTTTGTTTTCCTGTAAATGAAAATCATCATTTTATTTGCGCTTTACAAGAGCATCATGTTGGGCTCATTCACAAAGCACAGGCTATCAACATATGGAGTGTTCTATCCTAGGACCTTGCCTTATGTTTGTGTCAACACCCACTGTCTCAGCAAGGATACCAAAGAATTCTGTAATTATTACCTGTGATAAACTAGTATCCCTTCCAGTGGTATAGAAGACTCCTAGTCACTCACCATAGAGACTGGGACTTGATCATAGTTTTATTTGTCATAATTCCAACGATATAAAAGTTCAACATATAAACAAATTGTCAAAAGTAGAATATTTTTGGGTTTAAAGGTTATTATTGTACGTACCTTCATCTTTTATATGTTTGATGTTGACATGTTCCATAATTTGGTGGGCTTCTTCACATATTTCTACTGATTTTTCAATTTTCCCTTTTTGATTGTAAAAACCAGCTTTTTCCAGAAGTAATTCAACTTTTTCTATCAGCCCTCCTTAAAATATGAACAGAATTAGGTTCCCTTGAGTTTTCAAGATTATTATTTTAGAATTGTTTGATTGTGGAGTATCTTGAGAAAATAGTAAAAATACATTTATATGTTATAATAGCTACTTTCTTGTACTTCCAATGATTTTACTAGATGAGACAAGCTACATCTTACTAGGACCATTTGAGCTTATAAGTTATAAATGGATTCAGTTTGTAACAAGAAACAATGATTTATCATAAAATATATCATTATATTGAAACAAAACATAAGCACATTTATCATTTATTTGAGTACCTTGTGATCTTGCCATTCCTGAGTCATTTGAGCTACAATGCCCAGGGAAAGTGTCTGTGTGTTCACTGTGACTACCAGCTTTTAAGGTCAGGTTCACATTTTCTAAAATAAAGATTATTTTTTTTAAATGGATGAACATTGTAGGTAAAGTTAGTAGTAATGGGTAGATTACAGGTGTACTGACCTGAGAAACATTTTGGAAATGATAAAAATAATGTATCATTATGCAATATTGAAAAGTGAAAGAATTCAAACATGTGCAGTAGCCTATAAGAATAGGTATTTTTAAAATGTTTGTAAAACTGGGTTCAGTTTCAATTTTAATTGAAACCATCGTTAAAACTACTTAAATATAAGTAGACCTTAGCCTTTAATTCAGTAGTCAAATAACACACAGTTTAAAGCTCACCACTAGTCAAATCAAATCAAATTGAAGTGTCTTTTTTCTTAAAGCTTGATTTTTGATCCTTTGTGTGATTTATCTTGACAAGACACACACTTGAAGTGACTAGAAGTCAAAGAGTCATTATATGACTCCACACTACAAATGCTTTTATTTTACTATGACAATTGGGCATCTTGTGCCAATAAGTTAATCCTTTGTGTGATTTTTTAATCCTTTGTTTGTGTGATCTCTGTTGACAAAAAGATTTGTCAACGGACTTCAACTAGACACACTTCAAAATCATATCCATGTTTACACTACAGCCTACTAAAAGATCTTTCATGATTTTCAGCAAAAAAAGACTCTTTTGGTTGACTAGTGTAAAGGGAGCTTAAGTCAAGTTTTGGCGATGGGTGTGTTTTGAAAGATAAGTAGTTAACTGAAGTCAGATAATATAAGGTATTTTCTTTTTTTTTCACAAAAATACATTCATTGATGGATAAAACAGTTGAACTAAAATTATTTTGTACTGTACCTTTCCTATCCTTAATCCACTCTTTAAGGATATGATAGCATTCATCATTTGGTTCAAGATATGCTGTAGGTAGGTTTCCTTTGGCATCAAGTTGTTTAGGATATGCACCAGCTGTTTTCAGTAGGTTCTTTATACCAATGAAGAGGTGCTTTTTGTCATTGCCATATGGGGTTAAGTTCTTAAAACTATGTACCATTGCATGTACAACTCCATTGCCGTTACCATCAAATTGATTGGCAGCCTCTGACGTCATGTTTTGCTTGTACATTATGTATTTTAACAGTATTACAGAGCCTGTTTATGATCAAAAGAAAATTAAATCAAATAAAAAACACTATTTTCTATTGCACAATATATAATTATCTTATTTTTTTTAATGTTTTTATCATATCTTATTTCACAACTGTGGCTTGTGTCATTATTACTTAGAGTCACATAAATTGAACCTGAATAAACAGCCAAGTCCAAAGCTGCATGGAGGGGGGTGTCTTTGTCCTTTCGAGTGAGAAATTTCAAACTCCCACCATTTTGAATGAAATATATCACTAGTTGCTCACCCGCTTGGACCCACTGTGATTTTGGGAGCTGTAATAGGGGGGTGTAACAGATGCTAGCTAGATGTATCCTGTTGGGCCACCATTCACAGATATATATGTTTCTCCATGAATGTACATTTGCAAAGTGTTCCATTGCTTTAATCAAAACATCTGAATATTCTCCAGGACCAACTATTGGTGCTACACCTAGAACATGAAAACAATATATTCATATACAATACTAAATTTGAATAAATATTGAACAGGAAAAAAAATATTAATAAAGAAGAGCAATAATTAGTTACCCTTGAAATCATTTTCATTTTTGTTTTTCTTCTAAATATAGATATTTCCCCATATTTGTTCTTATTATCACTGAAAATGCCTGCCAAATCATAAATCTTGACAAAACTGTCAAAAAAAGGATAAAAATAGAAAAATAAATACCAGGTACAAGTATGGCTGTTTCCACATATTTGATCATGATTTCAACTTTTTCACAAAGATTTGTTTTTGCACTTTTTAGGCCTGTCCAAAGTATATCTCTAGCCTGAGGGTGCCTTCCCATTTTGATCAAAACGTCTGTAAAAACTTTCAATGCCTAAAAATATGAAAACAGTAATATTAACGACAAAACTAAACTGGGTTTTTTAATGGAATTATAGGGGGAGTGGCTTATTCACAGATGGGGAAACTGAAGCTACTGAGAGTAAGTGGCTTCTTCAAGAAAACACTATGATGCCTTGGCCACAACTGTTGTGAAGGGGATTAGGGGGTATCTTTGGTATTCATTTAATAATAATTAAAGAAAAAAATCGAAACTCAACTTGTTTTAATATTTAAAACTACAAGATATTGGTAATAATCTATTGTTACCCTGTAGTGTGTGTTATCAGATTTAAAGGCTTGGTCTGCATAGTAATGGGCATCCACTAGGTGTATCCCTTGTTTCAACTGTATCTCTGCTGCCTTTATGTAAACTGCTGCTTCTTCTCTGTTTGAAATACCTGACAAAGATATATGTTAAGGCCACATAAAGTCTATGTCGAGTTAAGAAAAAGACAGAACAAAAATGTAACCCGACAACCTGATGTGTGATGCCTAAATTAGGGATGAGCTTATTCATTTTGTTTGTGACACTACAAAGGAAATAGTGTTGTAAATTTACCTGCTGTTCTTTTGGTCATTGGTGAGGCATGCAGTAATTGGTGTGCGAACACTTCATAAAGTCTCAGCAGCACTGCACCGTCAAAGCTACCTTGACAATCTTCAATAGCTCCTTTAAAGGGTGTCAGTGGATCTAATGTGATGTTTGAAACACAGAAATAAATCAATAAAAGGAATCAACATTCAAGTGTTTTAAAAAAAGATTTGATCATTTTTTTGATAAACAATCAAAGAGTAGAAAATAAGCAAAAATACTCACTACATTCAGATGAACAGATCCTTTGACCAAACACTAGGGATTTGAACTCTACACACTTTTCATAAAAGTATTCTAAAGTGGCTGTCATTTTACCGATACACCTTTTACTGTTCAGTAATGCAAGGAGTTGTTCATCGTGTTCAGGGTCTTGCCATACTTTATAGTATATGGTGTTGATAACCCGCTTGGTGCATATCTGGGGATTGGGACACTCTTTTAAATCCTTGGACAGAAGAATGTTGAGTGCAAAGAAGTTTTCTTTGAGAAAAAAACAAATGAAAAGCAAAGTGAAAAAATATGCAATTCACTCCTTTAACTGGATTTTGTATTTAAAGTGTTGTGTGGTCAGTTGTTGAATGTCTTTTGGTCTATATCAGGCAGAGAGAATTGTAACTTTCTCACTGATTATCTTAAGGGGAATGTTCAGGTCAAAGGTCAAACAATTGTGTCGCCATCTTGCTGGTAAAACCCCATTTATTTCAGTCACTTACACTTGTTTGCAAGTTGTAGCCTTGGAGAGTTATCAATTGTAGTGTAACGCTTTGATGACAGTTTGGCATTGATTGGCAAAGCTTAAACGACAAAATAGTACACTACAATAAATCTTAATGTCTGCTGAAAACCTGATGAAAAGTACTCACTGCAAACAACACCAATCTCATATGCCTTCCACAGAGCACCACAGCCCTTACAATCCCCCCCTGCTGCAAGTCGCCATGGTGATACGCCACACTGTATCAACTTCTTGAGAAGAGTATGGCCCCATCTTGTCAAATCAAGCTCTGTGCATGTCTTTAGAAGACCCGCTAGGTCAAATATTTCATTTTTCAAGTCACAATGATTTATGATGCCTTCAAATCCAAAGTCAAGTTTACCAAAAAATATTGTATAAATAGCCTTCCATTGGTTGGTCATACTCAGCCTTTGAATAACCTCAGGCCATAGGTTGGAAGGAAGATCTTGGAATCTTGAAATGTCAATGTATTCTACAACAGAAGAACCAGATTTATTAATGAATACTATGGTACAAACAGAACTTTGTCATATTTTTTATTTACTACTTTGTTTCAGTATTCATGACTTTTAAGTCTAAGTTTGATATTAAAATGTTAAACTTAGATTTAAATTCTAGACCTTTTGGTTTCAAGAAGTTTCATAATTATGGCTTTTTTGAAGAAAAATAGTGGATTAATGATAAGCCATATTATTTACTCTCACAACAATATGTCCAAGGTGTGTTATGCAAAAGAAGCAGTAAAAGAAGTCACCAAAAGTAGTGCTGTTTAGTTGTCATCTTATAATCATCATGAAACATGAAACATACCTGGTGAACTGTTCAGTGTTATACATATATCTTCCAAGATAACTGCCTGGAAGTCTACAAATGAATCCATTTCCATGTGTACTGCCTCAGAACCAAGATATTGTAAAGCTTTACGATACATGGCCAGGGCATCAGGATGCTTCCCCAGACTTATTGCAGCGCTTCCAACTCTGACGTAACCCTGAAAGGAGACAATAAACGGCCTTTATTGATTTATAATCATTGAAATCAAGGGGTTTCAAGATATTGTGAAAAGATTTTCAGTTTTTTACAAAAAGGCTCTACTATAAAAGACTAATCATTGTCATATCAAAGTGACTTATTTTGACATCATATTTTGGTAGATCTACTGACCTTAAACGCTGATGGTTTGACCTTGATGCATTCATGCCCATCTTTGAATGCCTGGGCATAATTCCCCAATTCGCAATGGGCAATACTTCTGCTGTGGTACAGGTTCCATGAAAGATCTGCATTTAAATCTACAAAGTCCTGGTCCAATGCTGTCGTATAGTCAATGATTGCCATACCATAATGATGTAGACACAGATGATCATTTCCAGACTCCAAATGTTTTTCTGCATTTTTAGTATTGGCCACTATCTCTTCATTGAAAATAAGTGGTTCGCTATCAAACAAGTCATGACCGAACGTTTCTGTAAATATACAAAAAAATTAACGATGATTTGCTTTATTTCACTTTTTCATCATTTAAAAAAATTATTTGAGATTTTGATGATGACACTACTCAAAACTTGAAATGCATAATTATAACATATTTTGAGGATAGATTGTTTAAAATATTGAAAGTTATAACAACTTCCAAAAATATCTTTATACCATGAGTAACTTGAAGAATTATAATGATGATGTACGCAGACTACTGCCAAAGAGAAGGTTATTTTTATTCTAGTGAATTTAGGCTCTGTATGCCTATACATATGAATTTGTTGTTCTTATCAATGGTCATTTTTTTTTCAAAATGCAAGCACATTTTTAGGCAAATATTTGGCAAGTGTCTGGATCATGCAGTAACTTCAATGTGTTAGCAAACAAACAGTATTTGAAGAATAAACAGTCTCCTTGGGTTTAATGTAATGAAATAAAGTGAAGATCTAAACTTGAAGATTGGCCTGACATTTTGTCAATGGAATCTTTACACATTCAAAAGTATTAATTCAATCAAAATTATGTATTAAATTTTGAAATCAATTGCTCCCTTTTGAAGCAGCTGTCAGCAAAAACCTATATCATGCATTTCAAGTTTTGATTAGTGTGCAAAAACTGATGAGAAATTAGTATTGTTTTTATTGTGTTTTCAAGTTTCAGGATCCCAAGTACAGAAAGCATCACATAATGTATATACCTGTACAGTACAGTGAAGTGTAGTCTATATGCACCACCCATTCACCTCGGTGTAAGTAGGTTATGTTTCTTTCATATTTATAAATGTATTAAGCTGCATTTGACATACGTGTTCTTTTTTATCACTAACACGTCATTTGAGAAACCTAAACAAGAATCAAGGTTGACTACTTACCCATCTTACTCTAACATTCTTAAATCAAACACATAATTATTGCTCATAATCATACGACATGTTTGTAGCCTAAGTTTTTACATAGGAAACCTTGTTATGGAGGTCCTGCAAGCTGTATAATCCTTACAACTGATTTTAAAATATGAAATCATAAGAATGTACTTCCAATGGCAAGACCTTAACAGTTTTGTATCTACTAATGTAGCCCAAAGTCACCATAATAACATCCTGATAAGGAACTCCATTCAAATATCAAAACATTGAATTGCTTGTTGTACAGCATTAGTACCACATTAGTACAACATTAAGTGTGTTGATATCTGTACAGATGACTGCTTATGCTTGGAAGACAGTTTGCACTGGTTTAGCATGCGTCTATCCAGGTATTCATTCATCAAAAGTTTGAGGTTGTGTTAGTATGAAAGTTTAAAAAAGATGAGTAGCATATTCACTCCAACAGCTTTCTGGAAGTCCTCCTCTGTTTCATGCAACTAAGGTCTCAGAACATGATGAAAGTCGTGGTAAAGGTGTGTTATATATCACACAAAGTTTTGTAAATATTAGGTATAGTTCTGAGAAGAGGAATTGAAATGCTGTACTTTAACATCTCATTACTAAAGAGTTATATAGCCGTGTTCCCTTCCTCATAGTCCTCCTCTGTTTACTGTAACAAGAGTTACTTTGAAAAGTTATAACATCTCATTACTAAAGAGTTAATATTTAAGGTTATTTTTTATAATTCAAAATTCAAATTCTGTCAGGATTCATAGCTGAAAGCTAGGATATCAATCAAAGGTGTTCCAGACATCATGATTATTGTAACTGGCCTAAATATTACTGGCCGATTATCCTGGATCTAAAATAATATATTTTGGAGAGTATTTTCTGTAGATAGATTTAAAATACGAGAGGATACTTGCCAATTAAAAATAAGACAATTTAGATGAAATGAAATTAAAACATATAGAATGACTAAAAGATTCAAAATAAGTTTCAACTAATTCATACTTTTATTTCTTAAATAATCAAACAGATTTCTTACAAGAATTACAAAATAATCATGCACCAAAAACTGAACTAAAATTCAATGGATAATTCTTTAGACATGAAAAACAGTCAAAACCAAATCAGAACCGATTACAATTTCCCCACAGACAGTGACTGAGTCTATACATAGTTGTTTATCTAAAATTTAACATTAAATAAACCTTTTCTTTTTTAACTTTTTAACTTTTATTCATTAAACTACCCCCTCATCTCAGTGGAATAAGAGTGCCTTAACTAGTAGTAGTCTTATTATTAGTAATGCAATTTTCTGGAATATTTTAAAAGTGTTTCTATAAGTAAGAATAATACCAATGATCAAGAAAGATCAATAAAAGAAAATCAATTGAATACTTAAAATGAAAGCATTCTTAAATACTTACATGATTATCTCTTTACAGATAAATAATTTTACAAAATGCATGTCTTCTTTAGACAGTACTGTTATACAACTGTCACTATGTATGATGTTTTTAAAAACAGCAGAAAGAGAAGTCAATACACCACAGGTTTTCTTATTCTTTACCACCTCTGCAGAATCTTGAGAAAAGTTTGTTTCGTCTTGGGAGGGGGTTCTGAAAAAATGTTCTGGAACAATGAATAGTTGTTCAGTGTTGAATGATACTGCACATAAGAGGTAGTAAAGGTTCCCTCTTAGAGGTATTTGAATAATTGAATAATAATTTGTAGATAATAATTGCTGATCTATATTATAAGGGATAAGCAGTGACAATATACTTTCTCAAGCAAGCGATGTAGAATATGACCACTTCTTAGATAAGAAAAGTTCCATGGGAAAATACATAAAATATTGATGTGTATAAAAGAAAAAATATCTTTAGTGAAAAAACAATCTTGAAAATTCAAGCCACCATTTGATAATGTAGCCATTTTGTTTTTATCCACTATGGAATGTGACTGTATATTATTGAAAGGTATATCCTAAAACAAGGAAACAAAAACATAATTAATATGTGGATCAAATATCAAAAAAACTTTTTGGAGTTGTGTGTACTATATTAAGGAATGTGAGATGAATGAGACCTAACTGGATTTTTCTGGGCTGATCTATAGCATCATCACAGAAGTACACTTTCTTGTTATGTATCATTGTATGTACATGTAAATTCTGTAATCAAATAATATGAATAAAATAACATCAATCAATCAATCCATTCATACAAATTACTATTAATCTAGTGTAGGTCGTTTCATGTGAAATTTTTCTTTTCGAATTGTATATGAAAAAATGAAAATGTTCATAATATTACCTACTGAATCTGATTTAACAACTTCCTCTTTTAAATTCCTGGTTTTAGATCTATCCATACAGAATAAGATGTTGTCTAACAACAGTCTGTACTTACTATTGATGTTTACAGTTTGGTGTGATCAAAGGGAAATCAAATACATGGATGGTGTAAAATCCAAAATAAATCAAAAGATGAGTGATAAAAAAAAATGTTCCAATTAAATGATAACTCAATTGTTTTGTTTATGTCTATAGACATTTGATGACCCATATTTTGGGTGGGTATTCACTTGTTACGATAATTCTGTTATTGTTGAATGTGATAGCCTGTGGACTCTCAATCTTCTCTCTAATTTCAATGTAAGATATGAATTTCCCCTCAGGTGACAGGTGATGGATGCAATTATTCAAGTAGTCGCACACAAAAACATTTCCTAAGGAATCAACACAAACTCCTTGAGGCCAGAGAAACTCCCCTTCTCCTGTCCCCTCCCTTCCATATGTCCACACCAGAGTGCCCTCACTGCTGTATTTGCACACTGTGTGATTGCCTGTATGGCTGACTATGACTTCATGGGTGGTGGTCACACAGAGATACATGAAGTTGATGTTGGGCCAGATATCGGTCTGTCCTTGGATGAAAGGGTGGGCCTGGGTCTGTCCTTTGGGGCATTTGTACACTGTATTTGTTTTACTAGATGCAATGTAAATATCTCCCTTGGTGTGGTCTACTGCAAGGCTTAGACTATATCCACACAATTCAGGAAATCTATGTCTCCGTGCTTGTTCTTCCAGAGGTAGACTAATGTTTCTTATAATATTTCCCTTCCTGTCTATGACTAGGACTTCTCTCTTGATTATGTCACTTACAAAAAGTTGTTTTTTGAATACTTCTATATCATATGCAGATCCTAATCCTTTCCATTTAATGTTCCTTTTCTTTTCTCCATTCATTCCATATACTTCTAAGTTCTTTCTCCCAACAACTATGACCTCTTCACAATCAACAGCAATACCTGTCGTCTCAATATCTGTATCCCATTTTGATTCCAATTCACACAAATATGTTTTCAAGGTTATTGTGTGGATTGTATTTGTAGTCTTACATTCATTGCAGTAAGATCTGGACCCTGGTCTTGCCTTTCTAAATGCCCTTTTCAGACAATTCGTATGACAAATATGGCCACACTTTAACTTTAGTTGTGTCCTTTCAGAGGTTATTACCTTTCTACAAATACAACACGTAACAAATATATCACCGGTCTGTACAGCACCGCTCTCATCATTTCGGGATGTTGCCATTTTTGTGGTATTTCCTTCCTTTTTGAAACTGAAAAAAAGAAAAAATTGAGTTGTAACTCATCATACCATCATTTTGAAATAAATCAATGTTACCGTTGATACAGTGAAAGAAAATAAGTTTGAATAATATTTTGTATTTTGACTTATTTTTTCTTTCTCTGTTTTGACAAAGCCTTTGATAAAGTAACCTTGTTTGGGAAGACTGCAAAAATACCTTGTGAGCACACCCTCTTGTACGGTATTGTGGGTGTACACTTTACGTTGTAAAGTGTAGGGTATTTGAATGAATGCAAAATGATACGTTTTCACGAGCGAAAAGTCATTTTTCCTCCTCTATAAACCGACTTTTTGATGCAAATGGCGGTCAGACTTTACCCCCTTCTTTGCTTTTTTCGCTAATAGAGTCATAAATATATTAACTTCTAATAACAACTGAAGTTAGTATACTATGAACTACAGTAATAAGCTCAAGTTGTCAAGGTCCTTATTTTAGCATAACCTTATTAACAGTACAATATTGTACATAATTTTACGACAGTGCCGTTCGGGATGAAAGAAAAAAAAAGAAGAAATTTCAACAAAATTACCTTAGACTTTAGTGTCCCTTTCCACGAGTCTTTATTGACTTTAATTCATTTTCTAAGTTTTCTTTGGTAGTTGGGTCTGAAAATGGAATATGCATATAAGTATTTTGATTACAAATTATTTTTATTTTCTATTTTGGCACTTGACAGGGGCGGCAATATTTGAAAAACGAAAAATTATAAAACTCCTGCCTTACTAAAACTGTTGTAAGCAGGGCCCTATGGGAGAAAGAGCTAATGCTTAATAGGTCACCCTTGATAAACATTTTCCAAATAGATAAATAAAATGTTGCCTTTCATTGTTTTATATTAGCTGCTGAAAGAAAAATAATTGACCAAATTTGGGGGATTTTTTTATAAATGGTCAAAATTTGGTAAATTTTTGTATCTTTCTGAAGCTAATTATAAACAATATACAGCAACATTTAGATTATAAAAACATGATTTTGAAGCTATAATTGTGTTCTTCATTTAGAATTTTATTCTATTTTGATATTTCAAAAAGTGTAGGAGTTGAATCAAATTTTGTACAAAAAAGTTTGTTATTTTTATGTGTCAACTTTTTTTATCATTTTGAAATTTCGTGTAAGGGAAATTGACCTTTCATTGATATGGATAGCATACTACACAATAAAGTGCTGAAACCAAAAATATATAATTTAACTAGTTAACAACTGGTCTATTGAAAGTAGCAGATGAGCTCCATACTCAAATTGTTGGAAACAGAGTTGAACCTGTTTCGACACCTTAAGAGATAATACTGTCTATCTGTCATATAGACAGTATTGTTATATAATTGTCACTATTTATGATGTTTGAAAAGCAGCAGCAGAAGAAGTCAACGGGGTTTTATTTTTCTATACAACTTCTGTAGAATCTTTGGAAAAGTATGTTTTTGTCTTGTTTTTTTCTGCATTTACATTTCCTACCTGAGATAACACTTCCTATCTTAGACATTTTTCTTGGATATTGTTCAAAAGGCAACATAGATCTGCACTGCACCACTCTCATCACATTTTTTGCTTTCCTTCCGTAGAAACTGATTTTTTTTAAAAATCACATCACCATTTCGAAATAAATCAATGAAACCATTGATACAGTAAAACAAAATACCTTGGAAAATACTTGTGTTGTTACAGTACAATATTTCATATCTATACTAAAATTAGAAGAATAAATGCTATCAGCTAATTATTCAAACATTTTGCATGGATGCTCAAAAAAGGTTCAGTTTTCAGTTCGTTTAGTACCAACCAGTGTTTGTATTTGAATCCTAGCTTATTCGAATTTTAGAATAAACATAAATGAAATAATTGAGTAATGACTGTACATAGATCCAGTTAAAAACACATGCTTAAATATTTGCTATTTATAGAATAAAATAAAACCTATTCAAACAAAAATAGTTCTTACCTTGGAATCTGTCCGTGCAATAAGCCAAATCGCTGACTCGAGTACGCATGTCAGAGATCTACGAGGTATTACTCCTGTGTACCAAAACAAATGCACACGTATTCAATCATATGGTTTGTTTGGTGTATACTCGGTTGTTTATTATCAGTTGCC
>JAVSBT010228974.1:0-13019 GCA_033118115.1 Pharyngocirrus eroticus | reverse complement strand
CAATAACATGGGACTAACACCAAATGTTCAGTTTCCACAAGTATGGCTTATGTACTGACCATGGCAGTTAAATACCTGAGTATAAAAGCCATAGAGGGAGAATCAAGTTGCAAATATTTCATGCAATTTTTACACAAAAAGTTTTCATTTTCAAAGGAAAGAGTCTGAAGGGGCGTGTCTCATAATATGCCTAACTTTCAGACTTATGGCTATACATACAGCATTGGACATATATAGCGATGAGTCTGCGTAAAGCTTGGCCCATGAATGAACATTATGTCCAAAAATTGTTTATCAACAAATCGTGAAGTCAGCCGAGACCCCTCTTTATGACAACTGTTGGAAGAAAAACTAAAAAAAACTCTATTACTAATCTGTTGAACATCAAAAGGTCTGATTACATCCAGGAAAAGCATTGGGATGGGAGATGGGGGTGTACCCTTCTTTGTATCAGCAAGCAATTGATTAAATGTCTTGGTAGGTGTTTTTTTTCTAGGATGTCACATGTGATTGTTGTATGAAAGGATATACATGTATGTATATAGCAATCAATGTTCTAAAATTGAAAGAAAATAACAAAAAAAAAGTAAATTAAAGTAAGGGTAGGTAATTTGCACCTTTGCATTAAAAAAATGCCACAATTTTAAAGCATCCAAATATTTTGGAATTTAATAGGATAATAAGAAAATGAAGTTGTAGAATTTAGATAAAGAACATTGTTTGGACTAATCTGTGTCTCTAATGTCACCAGCTTTTAAATTGATGATAACAATCTAATTCCTTTCATTTTCTTTCTCTTTGTCCTCCTGTGAGATTTGTATTGGGTTGGATATCTCCCATCAACACTGATTGAATTTTGTACAATTTTCCTAGCTTCCTATCTGTGGCTGTCTGTTTTTGTAATAATGACCACCAAGGTGCTTATGTTAATTACGGCTTAATTCTATTGTACAGCTTCTAAATGAGAAAAGGCAAAATGCTTCAACTGTTTGATGGATTTCAGCTTCCGATAAAACCTCTGAATTGTTCCGGTACAAATTGAACTCACAGTGTCATCTGATTCTTACTCATACTGTCCTATTACAGAGACACATAATACCTTGTACAAGTGATAAAACTGCCTGTATTGCTTCCATCCAATACAACATTGCTGGCTTGCTACCTGCATTTGTTTCAACAATTCCTCTTTTTGTTCGAGTTTCAGATGAACAATTGATTAGTCTTTAATAATATTTACCCGGCCAAGTATTACACCTTCCGCAATGCTGTCCCCCAAGTGGATGACAATGGGATAACCATTGTTTTGTTGAATCAAGCTTTCGATCTTTTGGCACAGTTCAATAGATCTCCTTTCTTCAATATGTTTAGACCCTCAAGGTGTTGTAGCTTGATCATTACAAAATTGCTAGGCTGTTCAAATAGGACAGACTTCTTCATAAATCTGTTCTCTATCTTTGCATTCAAATCAAATATTAATGCTGTTACTCTATATTTATGTACATGACATTCTTGTTTTTAAAGGCAGTAAAAGAAATCATATCACTGATGTGATATAGCACAGGCAGAGCTTGATGAGGTCAAGGTGGGGTATGGGTTCAATTTCAAGCAGTTCCTCTTTGAGGGACAGGCTTCATTTTGGACTTTAAGGAACAACATTGGCAGTTTGAACTCTTTTAAGAGTTCTTTTGCCTGTGTCACAAATTCAATTGCTGGTACTTTTGCAAACATTTGAGTAAAATAAAAATAAATACATGGGCTTAATAATTGAGATTTTAAAAAGATAATTGTGTGAATTTAATTTGATAATATCAAATGATGGAGGTTTTTTTTATTGATTATTTAGAATTACATACTGCAAATCTTGTGTATATAGTCTGTGTATTGAAACCTGCTCATTAAGCTGCTATCCATATGTTCTTTTCTTTTCTTTTTCTTTTTCTCCTATTATAGTTCCGGGATCATATTTGCACCATGATATAACTTGTGGCAACTCAACAGTGTATGCATATGAGCTCCAAGTTATGGAACTTTCGTCAGCTGGTAAAACCTTTGAACAAACACAAGACGGGATACACGGAAAATCATTAGTCAACAAACAAAAGAAACTCACAAATAGGCTGGTAAGACCAGGTCCACATCAATATGTCCAATAATTCTTGTCATATTTTTCATTCCTAGGAATGCACCATACAACAAAAAGATCTTTCTTGCTGAAAAAAAATCAACAGACATTTTGTGATGATTTTTTTTATCAATGTAGCATTTAATATCACATAATGTAACATCCATTTTTAAGATTTTATGACCTGCAAAAATCTGCTTCTCTTCCTTAAGACGATACTAAATCCTTGATTGAAACCACTCTCAGCTCAGGACAGAAATGGAATGAATGAATTTACAATGGGATAAACTAGAATGTTTAGTCAATAGTTATGAAATTTTTATCAGCTAGACGTTTCATTTGATATTCATGCACTTCTCTGACCCAGATTTCCGTGACATTGAAGCAACATGTGAATGATGTTTATAAAAGACTGTGTAGAGTTATAGGTTAAGAGATTAAACAACAATTTGGAATGTTTTATTACAGAGTATTTTAAAAACAAAATGGGATTTTTGCATGAATTTAAGAGTGCTTTTCAAGAAACTCAAATGTGATATTTCTATAAAGTATAACATTTGCCATTATGGTTATTTAAGTAAGAGAATACAGTTTATAGGCTACTTGATGTCCTCGACCCATAAAACTTCTAGAGTGATTTTGTTAAAAGAAATCAAAAGTGAATATCTAGTTATGTATTGAGAGCTTAAACTAAAGTTTGGATTGAGGTTATCAGGCCTGTTAGTCTTTTTAAATCCTTGATTTTGCAATTATTCATTGATGTATTGATAAATCCATCATCCACTCCGTAATTCATTTATTGTTTTTATCCAATCATAAATTCATTCATCAACTGTTAGACTGTTGACAACGAAACTATAACACTCAATGGCCAGATCAAAATTCAAAATTGTTGAGATGCATTGCTTGGCACAGCAATATCCTACACTTTAGGATCAGAAAACCAAAACGTTATGAAACACTGTTTATAGCCAATATACACTTTTTTTTACCAAAGGTTAAAGATATACAGCTTTGAATGGAACACTGTAAAAGGTTGTCCATATTTTGCTTCCAAGTCATGGACAGGGCTGCCTTAAAATAGGTGTCAAATTCAAGAAAGCATGGTTCTGGATTGGATATCACACTTCTGGAGTTCTCTAGTGGTGAAATTAAGACAGAAAAACTTGGAGCTTTGCCTCTAGAATTAGGCTCCAAAACTTTTATGACTTGATAGCTTGTGATAAAAGTGGGGATATTCATTTGACTAATGGAGATTTGTCTCTCAGGAGAACCCTTGAAAAGCGGCAATTTGAACACACTGTCAAGCTGTTAAAGGCATGTTACCAAAAGCATAGATTAAACTAGAATAAGGCAATTTGAGCAGCTTTTTTTTTCACGGATATGCCTTTATGTATGCATATGAAGCCTTTCAGTCCATACAGCTTACAAGGTTCTCACTTTATAGATATGTCATGTTTTTCACTACGAAAAAGATTGTTATAATTTGAATGGAAAACTGTGTATCCAGGTTGGTCTGATGGGCTTTTATCACACTGTATTCCATTGTTAATTTTGTATTCAATTTTTTTTTACCCTGATTTCATGATAATATCCTGGATGACTATATCATAAACCATTGTTCCTTACTGAAGATAGACTTATTTATTCATTGACAATGTTCTAAAGAAGAAAATATTAACAAAATGAACTATTTCTTCTGCACACTTTGGTGATTTGTAGAACACTAAAGACAGGGTCCTAAAGTTTCAAAATGGTCAAATGAATAAAGATGTAAGCTGTATCACAATTCATTATGATAATGATATTGCCATCAATCACACTTTCACTAATTTTTTTCTCAATTTCATTTTGAAAAAATCATTATAATGAAATCTCATCAGATCACCATAATAGAAAGGACATGAAATGATGGGACAAGTTCTGGAAGATCATATTTCCTAGAACTTCTAGGAAACCCATGAGTGTTAGAACCAAGTGGTGGGCCGCCCATTCGCGTGTGCTTTAATTAATTATTTCATCAGAACTGGATATTGAGCTGTGACGAGCAGATGCATCCAAACCTCACGAGACCTGCTATCCACGCTCATTTTCAAATTAGTCCACAATTAGTAGTCAGTAAACTCAACACTGTAATTTGGGTTTCAACCTGGCTTTATTTATTATAATGGAAACCTTGTGTTTTTTGTATAATTTTCAATTCATCAGAAAATGTTAACATTGTAATCTTCTAGTAATGATATTGTCTATAGATTAATCACAAAATTTAATGACAGCAATGGTTTTGGTTTCCTTGCAGGTTTTATTTGAAATTTTATCAATGTTTTTTACTGGAAATGTCGAAAAAGGTTGGAAATATCTTGGTTTTCTTTTTGTTTTAAAAATCTTCCAGCATAACAATGACGTAAAGGCAGATTATAGCTTGATATTTGAAAAAGCGGATAGCTTCAAAGTAAATATAATAGTAACAAGTTTCACTTTTGCATTTATTGAGCAAATTTGCTAAATAAATGCAAAAATGAAACTCCTCGGACTTGATACAATTATATAGTTTGATACATGTTGAAATTGTTAATGAAAGAAGATCTAGGGCAGTTGGACAAAAAATTATTGCCAAAAAAAACAACAATAAACAAAGCAACTAATATTAGGAATGGGTTTTTTAAGTTTTATAGATCTGAATTATTGTTCTACTTCTTGATGTTGAATAGATAAATAAAAAAAATTGAAGCAATGATATCCTACGCTTTCAAGGCTTCAGCAAATACTCATAGTTATTGCTTACTTGTAAGCATTTCTTTGGTGAATGAACTAAGAATACAAGATCTACCATCATCCTCTTGTACTATCGCCTCTAATATCTCATGTACCTCTTGTCAGATACTGATGGGTGATATTCTTTTCATGACCTATACTTGAGGCATCAAACAGGATTACAATAATCCTTAGAGAAGCATCGCCCTGACAGACTGATCATAGTATGGAAAATAAAAGAAGAATCCCACGCCCACCATTGCTGCCTGTACATCTTGTTTCTTCCATGTATGGCTCATATACACATTGTGGTATGATGAACTGTCATGTTGATTTAGGAAAGAAAAACTTGAATTCAGAAACGATTCAATAGCTTTATTCTTTACAGGGAATGTCCTCAAAATTAAGAGGTAATTATTGAAATTGATAATTACTCTTCAGAAATTAATAACTTCAAGTTCAACTATGAAGTGTGGTTTGAAAACTTCATGTTTTGAGATTTCAAAGACTATCTGGGTGTATAAATTTCAATAGTAAGATCACAAATACTACTCATATACGTAAATAAACTAGGTGTCAACTCCTTGTTTGGAATGCTATCAATATGTCATGTCTTATCATTTATATTACAAATGAATCAATGTGACTTTTGTTTCTAAAATTCACTGAACATTTATGTTGGATTTGACGTTGATGTAGGGAATATTTTTCTCAGAAATATTCATCATTTGATGAATGGACATGAGTAACATTTTGCGCTACAACTCCAACCTCTGATAGATGTACACAATATGATGTATTTTTCCTTGAACACAGACCCTTATAGTACTCTCCCAATCCTCTTGTATACTTGTTCTTTGACATGTTGTTAGAACACTTAGAATCCTGCCGTGCCAATCTCCCATTATAATTTCTAAATATCCCTTCTAAAGCAGAAAAACAAAGCAAATGACACTCTGGTTTTATTCTGCTCTCTCTCTTTGATGATAGGAGTTTTTAATAGATTGAATACAAGAGAAGACAGATTGATTGCCATAATTGACTTTGTTTAAGATGAAGAGCAGGTGATTTCTAGGCATATCCTTCATTGCAAATAGCTCCTAGAATTAAGAGGTCAGTTTATACACATTTCAGATATGCTTCCCAGAAGGAGTTATTCAACATGTTGAGTTTTGGTAGCTTGCAGTTGATTATTATGCAGAAAGGAAAAATTACATCTATATCTTATCAATTAAAATGCAAAACAAACAAAATTCAATTAAATGTTCTTCTAGGAATAAAATTACAATGGACATAAGATAGTAAATATAGAAATTAATGAAGCGACACAAGATCTATTTTTTTCACTTGTCAAATTTTTATTTTTTGCAAATGTTTATACAATGACATTCATTGAACATATCTGTGACTTAGAGCATCTGTGATTTTTACAAAATAGATACATTATTATTCTTTAAGAAATTAAAAATACACTTCAAGAAAAATCTGACTTAGTGATCGCACATAATATATATATGTGCTATATGTACAAGAAAAATCTGAGTATTTGATATCTTAATGTAGTTACAGTCTACATTTCCAACCCTTACAAAACAAGGTCTGTTTATTGCCTACAATGAATATTTGTTTCATGAATTCAAATCATTATTTCTGTACTAGAATTCTTGATAGGAGAATTTAACCATTCACAAGCCACTATGACTGTTACAAATAAAATGAAATAACAACCGAACTTACAATGTTGACGGAATGTTTCTTATACATAAGGCAGTGAATATTTCAAGAAATATTTAATTGTAGATCAATTTGATCAAATATTTCTAGGTTTTCAGCCAACTGTCTTTTTCATCATGAACCATAAAACAGACAATTATAGCCCCCCTTTTTTTGCAAACGAAAACTATTTAATTGCTTCTCTTTAATGATATAACAATAAGCCAATAAGAGTATCTGAGGGAATCGCTCGGCTTCATTATGGAGTCAAATTATCAAAGACTTGTAGTACACACACACTGCAGTATACAACCCTCTGACTGGCTTTGTGTTGCTATAAGCCCATCCATATGCTAGGCTTTTGGTTGTGTGTATAATGATTTCCCTGTAAATAGTTTCCAAAATGGTTTCTCTAGAAATGCCTAGAAGTGACACATTTATCATTGTTATAGAGCTTGTAGATCTCATTACTTCATTCAAAACCATCCCAAAGAAAATATAAATGATTTAATAGTACCTTAGAAGAAAGATTGTCATCATCATATGTTGGTAAAATATTATAACAAGAAATTATCGTTGTGTTTTTTGTATACACTCATACAAAATCAAATTAAATTCCAAATATATTTTCCTTGAATTAATCAACACCTATATGCATGTATGCCAACAAGCAAATAAATGTATCAATTTTATGTTCAATAATGTATAAATTTAGTATTCATGATTGACAATGTAAAATAGATTAAAGACTTCCAGGAACACAATCATAATTTACAGGCATATCAATGTTCCTTGCTTTTAAGTGATATTTTCCTTTGATTTCCCTGAACCATAAAGACATCTAATTCTCTTTGTAATAAGATATAAGAGTATTGATATTCAGCAATTTTGGGAAACAAAGCTTAATAGCAAAGTCATTTCATGAACAGATACAAAAAACATTAAAACATTATTTTGTGATAACAAAATGTAAGTAAGACCCTCCAAATATTTGTATATTATTCAGCATTGTTACAGATTTATTCTATTGTAAAACATTTTTACAACTTCTATGCCAATGTGACTAGTCTTTTTCCTTTAAAAATTCAACCAGAATGCAAGAATTAGACTTCATAGCTAGAAATCACAACTATCTATCGGCATTTTCAGAAGTTACACTTCAATGCCATGAATAAGTAATGCTAGGTAAAGAATATCTTGGTGAATATTTTATAAAGACTAGTGGGAATACATCTGTATACAAAGTCAATTGACAAATGCTGTATGCATTGGGAGACAACCAATGCTGTACTTTTGTAACAGATTATTGTAAAATTAAGTACTTTTTTCTGCAATCATTGTAAAAACCAGTCTTCAAAAAAGCAAGCACACATAGTAATACAATGTAAATCATTTGCTAATACATTACTGTTCAAATATTTTACACTAATTTGAAGTGCTTTTATTCTATAACTTTAGACATAAAACCCTATTAATTTTTGATAATTTTCTGTCCTTTCTTTTTTACATTTACAAAAACAATATATGGCATTTAGATTAAATTATTTAAGTCATAGAGATCATTTTGAAAATATTCAGCATTGAATCAAACTATGAATTTTCAAACGACCCTGTAACTTTTGTAAATATTTTTAAGTAGAACTTGTCAGGCATTCTTTTGTTTTGGGAAAGAAGGATTTATTCTTCCCCAAACTATCATTCTTAAAATCTTTTCTATTATTTTACACAGCTACCAGTTTTATCCAGAACTTATGACAGTTTTTGAAATACCCATTACGGATTTAATTTCAAACAAAATTATATTATCACATAACACATTTACCTATACATTAAAGGAACTTAAAGGTGCACCGAATATGTTCATTACAATAATGTTATTTGAAACAAGAGAACTCTAAAAAAGTAGAAAAATCATCTTGGATCAAACTCTGAAAAAAATTCTTATTATGAAATAAATAGATAAATACAAATAGGAATTACTTTAAAAAGCACAAATTTATGACCAATCAAAGAACTAAAATGAATTCTTCATATCAGATACCTGCTGTAATTAATGCTTTGCATTGCACCTTTAAGGAAATCCAATTATTGATTTAATGCTATCATTCATCTGTTCTTTTCCAGTTCGTTTGTTCTAGTATACCAATATTATTTCCATGAATCATGGACTTAAGTATGTACAAACATGTATAAATATATTACAGGAAAAATACAAAGTACAATATATACTGAAAGATGTATAATGAGATGAAATGGTGGAAAACAAAAGTTTGAGCAGTGGTTACCTGTTCATGGAATGATTTGATGATATTCTAAATAAATATGAAAATAAATAAATTTTGTAGTCATCTTATAGAAACAGTTCTGTACAAGGAATTCTGGGTAGAGGCTGTGATGATTAATGTGGTCCATGTGGGTTCATGGTTGCTGAAAATTTCATTCTTTTTTGCTTTTGTCTTTGATTGCAAAACCATACTCTTACAACATTCTTTTTTAAGTCCAATTTTTCTGCAATTTGAGCGATTTTTTCACCAGATGGGCGTGGCTGCACAGCAAAATATGCTTCCAAGGATCTTTTTTCTGGAGCAGCAATAGAAGTCCTTTTCCTCTTTTTATCTGCAGCATTATAAAGTTCGGCTGATTGCTTACTTTCTCTTGCTGCCCTTTCTGCTTCTTCTAACCAGGCTTGTAGCACTGGTTTCAGGGCAATCATATTATTGTGGCTCAAAGTTAGAGACTCAAAACGACAGATTGTGCTCTGGCTCAAAGAGCCCACCCCTGGGAGCTTAAGTTTTCCAAGAGCATGTCCCACATCGCACTGTGTGACACCCAGTTTGATTCTTCGTTGTTTGAAATGTTCAGCAAAAGCTTCCAGTTCACGAGGATCACAATCTAAATCATGCATTGAATGGTGCATACCAGGATGTCCAGATAGTCCAGGGTGGTGTGAATTCATCCCATTAGAGGTGGGGTGGCTATATACTGGAGAATACATTTGATGATTGTGTGCATGACTACTTATACCAGAATGGTCTGTATTCAACATTGATGGCATAGACACTGAAGATATTGGATCAAGCATTCCATCTGAGGGACCCCCAAAACCATGAAGGGGCATCTGTGAATGGGAGTGTGAATGTGACCTTGAGTTGACATTGTGACCTCCCATGTGATCTGGATGACCATATAAACTATCTGGTTTAACCAATGGTGGGGAGGAGGCTTTTGAAATGTCTGCCAATGCCTCTGCCCTGGCAAGAATGCTGTCATCTAAACCCCCAAAAATGTTTCCCTGAAAAGACAGAAATGATAAAATACATTTAGTTGTGTACAAAGTCACAAATTATATAAAATGGAAAAAATTGAATTGCAAAAATAAAAAATTCTTTCAAATCAAAACTTTTTCTTTCCATTGTTTACATATGATTTCGACTAACCTACATGGTTTAAACACTTGAAAGGGGAAAATACACTATTTATTGTTAAAGGTGACACGGAATCAAATGCTGGTACTATTAAAATGTAACACTAATTTGTTTTTTTAAATAAAATAGGAACCGATGAGAAATATTTCAAATGCCACTGTTCACTTGACTTAAATCTGTGTTTTTTAGTAAAGATATTTGCATAAATATACAAATAAAACCACTGCTAACATCATCTCGCCCAACAGTAAATGCGGGTTTCTAAAAAATCCTACTTCATAAAATATGAACGAAGATAAACAAAGCTGACAGAGAACATTGTACATAGTATATTCAATAGGCTGCTAAAATCCAATAAACATTAATTTGGCAGACATAATAACTCTGAAAAATTAATGCAGTAGTTTTATCAAATCAAAAGTTGTACCACCCTATCAGCTTATCTATGCTAAGACCATGCTAACGGGATATTTGACTCACCGTGTGGTTCGACACCCGTCTTATTTGATCAGAGGGTCTATACGACGGCGAATACCTCCCCGATAAGGAGCCATTATGGAGACTTCCAGGAATGCCAATATGTTGTTTAACGTTCATCATCGTTCTACGACGATGTCTTTAAGAGATTCATGAATTCCAAATATTATCACTTAATCCTTTTTCTTTTTTCTATATAAAATTCCACTTGAAATATTACAAAAACACTGTGATGGAAGTTTTGCTTTTTTTGTTGTTGAATCCCTCCACTTCAAAAGAGCCCTTTAAATTACACCCGGTAATTGTCAGATTCCCTCTCCTTCTGTTGACTAGTATTAAATGACATGAAAAAGTGTCGGCCAAAAGGGAGGAAATATGCTTGTACTGTACAGCAATGAAAAGGAGTGCACCTGTTCTAGGAAGCCACGTGACCCTCATTAGTACGCGCATGCTTTCAAATAAAAAGAAGTTATAAAGCAAAAAAAAAGACCAAATGACAGGTCGAGACCAGAATAGGGGTGGGTCGTAGTGACCTGTACCACCTTTGCTAAACTTTAATGTACGCAGAAGAGCTACTCGCATAATTCATATGAAAACAAGTCACATTGCACCTGGTTAACCTTGAACATTTTTAATGGAATTACGTTGATACAGGAAACAACAAATTGATAATTACTTGAAAAATCTTTGCCTTACTTTTTTAAGAATTTTTAAAAAAATTAATTAAAGACGTAATTGAAGGCCAGATGAAACGTCATAGGAAAGACATTACGTACGAATATCACGATTTTGTTTTTCTTTTCGATGATTTTAAGACTAGAGGAAATAATAACACTGACATCATTGTCCCAAAAATATTTACCTTATATACTTAAATGAAATATTGAACTTTAGAAAAACAAGTTAAGATTCTGTAACATTGATATAATTTTGTGTTGAAAATACCCAGATACACTGCATGCAGGCAAGTTCATGACAAGAGAAAATATCACCAGAAGGATTCTGCTTGTAATTGCATGAAATCTTTCAAATATTGCTTCAATTGATTGGGCATATCTGAAAACCGTACACAGAGCTTTTAATTACCCTCTTGTAGAAAGAAACCAAACATCAGATGTTAAATGCAAATAAACTACCCCCTCTTGCAAGAAAGACACCAAACAAAACCAGCTCCACACCACCACAGGCTAATAAGATGCTTGAGGAAAACAAAAGACAAAGTAAACTCAAGAAAAACCTCAAGCAATGACGAAATACAAAAGTCGTCTTGTACAGCTATATTTTTCCTGGAGTATTTGCATGCATTTTAACAGTCTGCTATTTTCCCAGGACGATCGTAGACAAAAGCTGGGGACAAGTAGTGCTTGAGTTCATCATTCAATGACTGAAACTCATTGCATTCAATGACTAAAACTCATTGCATTGTTCTTTCACGGAATATGCCATGAAAACACGGCAAGTTTCAGAATTCGTGGCATAACAATAATGATAATTAGCTTGGATGAAATATATATGTTAGACCTTTTTTTTTTTATAGATGTAGGGATCAAAATTGTGACTTTATTACGGAAATGTTGAACTTTTATTTATCAAACCTTTGATTTCAAAGCAATCTAGTACATATTTACTGTATAGACTTTTTTTTCCAACTATACAAAACTATCTTGCAGTTGCAATCAAAAATATACTCATTTTATATACACATGGCCTTATTGGGTTTCCTTCTAATGGGGGGGGGGGGGGGGGTATCCGAGTGTAGGACATTTTTTCGCAATATATAGGCACTTTAAGAACAAAATTGAAATAACCAAACTGAGAAAGGTTGTTGTTTGGGTTTCTTGGGGGGTTTTGTGTGTGTTTTGTTTGGGGTGGGTGTGAATTTGCGAGCACAGCCTCGAAGGTATGAGTTTGATAAATGATAAAGTGTAACTAGTCTATATGTATATGCCTAAATTATGTGAAGTAAACCTGCACATCGTGACAGCCATTATGCCTCACATTGCTTTATACAGAGAGCAACTTATCCCATTGCATGAGTTGGACGATTTCCGAAGCAACTGGCAAATACAAGTAATAAATCTACATCACGCAAAGGAAACAATTGTATTCTTCTTGGATGAATTAGCCAATGAAAACTCATTAGCATGTGGGAAGGTATTGTTCACATGTGTCCATGGAAGGAAAGCTGTTGACAGTTGTGCATGGCACTGGCACCTCATGGATAAGAAGTCTGGAGTCATTTGGAATGTGGATGATCATAAATTATCAATATCATCTATCTCCCATGCATATTTCCCAACCTTTATTTTTATGAACTAGAATTTAGAAACAATATAACTGTTATGTGCTTTTTGTTGAAATGGTGTCATATTATTGTTGAAATATTGGTTCGATGATTCAAGAACATATTTATTTCGATGTACTACAAAATGTGCCCTTGACCTTTCTATCAATTCGACAACATTATTGGTGTGAAATATAGAGGACACCATCAATATAGCTAATTGCTTGATTTTAAATGCTTTCTT
>JAVSBT010228863.1:0-13021 GCA_033118115.1 Pharyngocirrus eroticus | reverse complement strand
CATATCACAGCGCCCCAAGTGGTTGTCTGTACTGAGTCAGTGAGTGACTTCCAGTTTTTTGCCAATCTGTCATCTCTTATACTATCACCTCTTTGATCCACAAAACTATTTTTTGAAGAAATTAAGGTGACATGGCCATGCTTTTATGAATGGATCCGTTTGAAAAACAGGATTCTGTTTAAGTTTTCTTATGTTTTTTCTTTTTCACAACTGTCTTGTTCTATGTATATTCCCCATGACAACCAATTAGTATATACCATGTATATTTTTTTATGAGAGTCAAGGGTCTAATAAGAATATTTGAATATAACACATACTAGACCTTGTATTTAGCAGCATAAGTATATTGCCGAGAAAAATATCCACTTAAATCATATATTTTCATTAATTGGCAAAGTAATAATTAGTTCTTGAACAAAGTTGGTGATTTACCTCTGTAATGGTTTTATATGTCCATAGACATATAATGCTTTTATTTTCTTGTACAGTTATACAATTTTTGTTAGTGATTAGGAGCTGAGTGGCTCCTGAAACCTAATCAAAATCCGAGAGATGATACCAGATTACAGTATTAACTAATCTCTTATCTTTATCTTTGCAGAGTCATTACATGTGGAAAAAGGATCAGAGGCTATTTACATAGTACTGAAAGTGGATCATACAGTAGAAGCAAGCGTGGAGGAGAATAAGGAGGTGTATGATCTATTTGTCCAGAGAGACTGGGACAAAATGCTCGAACACTGATCACTGCAGAAATTATTTTCTATTGTAATATTATTTTAGTGTGACCTATTGGATTTTGCCATAACATTGCAATTTTTAAAATTAATTAACTTTGTTTTGTACAAGTGTACTTGATACAAGTACACAGCAATTCAAACAAAATGGACAACTACTCAGATGTCCCCCTCAGAGACACAGGATCATTCTCAAATGCCCCAGTAGGGGCTGATGATATTGAAGGTAAGTTGGTACAATTCTGCCTTCCTACAAGTTTGTCCTCTTGCATTTAAAAGACTATTACCCATGTAAATGAACCTATATCTTTTGACCTTCTGCATCATCAGGGATTTTCCTCACAAGTGAAAGAGAAGGCCATGCTTTTACCATTGCATTGGCAGCTTTGTCACTAAGATCATCCATGGAGATACTGGAAAAGATGACAAATAAGATTAAGAAATCAATGATATAAATGTCCATTGTCTTCAACCAGTTGAAACAAAGTACAATGAAAAAGAACAGTGAAATTATTGGTTAAAACCTGTCATTTCATTTTTTAAACTAAGTTTCGTGATCATGCATTGCTGCTGATTTTTTTTAGTGCATGTGATCATGTCATGAGAAATAACCAAAGTAAGTGATTAGAGAAAATTAGTGGAGGAGTATACTTCCATAAAGCTATAATTGTACAATAAATGGAGTATTTGTATTTAAATGGTCTCCTGTAAGACACAGACAGACATGTCAACTTTGTCTGTAGCATTAATGGTGTTATATGATGGAATTTTTTATCTTTCCGAGAATTTGTTCTGAATCTGATGACTTAGGATAAACAACTATTATTAACAAAATATTTAATCATTTGTTATTTTTAAAATAATCAATCACTGAAATAATATTGGAACAGTTAATGGATTAATGCTTATGTTATTATCCAATGGTTTTAATCTATAAAAAGAAATTTTGATATATTCACAGTTAAGTTAGTGAAAAGGAAAAATTATTTATGTGACAACCCACATCATAAACAACTGAATTAATATTATATCAAATAGATTTTTTTTTAAAGCATCTAAATTTGTTGAATGGATTTGTTTATATCTACATATGATTAAAAATCAGATGATCGTATTTGAATAGATAACCCTAGTGAATAAAATGAGAAGATTTAATGGATTTGTCATGAAGATTACACCTAAAATAGACGCCTGTTATACAAATCATCAAGATATAAAAACTTATGAATGATGGCTTTCTTTTTAAAAGTATAATATGACATAAATATGATGTATAAACACTGGAACCAAGTACATTTCTCAATAATCCTATTATTTCTAATCAAGCTTCTGTGATACTGAACAAAGGTTGGGTTTATTTTAGTTGTATCATTGGATTATCATCTTCCTTACCACTCCCCCCTTCTCCCTAATATTTGTCATTTTTGTTAAATTTGTGCAATGAATTGTTCTGTTATACATTTTGAAATGTTATTCAGATACTTGTCATCCTGTTGCTGAACTTCACAAAAGTACTTATGCCCCCTGCTCTTGAAAATTACAAATGCTGCTACTCCAGTGAAATACTCTTGCCAAGGGTAGACATTTAATTAGGGATATATTCGGGAGCTAACTATGCAAATGAAAGAATTTTATTGTATAAAGATAACTGTAGCATGTACTCATTGTGAACATCCTCTTCCCCTGTAAGTACTAGTTGTTTTCTGTATAGTAGGGTTTGTTGGGTCAAGATGATAAATAATGCCCCAGGTCACATTAGTAGGCTGTTGTTAGCTGTAGTGAGGTGTTAAAGTATATACTTACTACTTGAAACATGATATTTTATTAGGCTGTGATCATGTTAATGTCAAAAATGCAGAGACCTAATGATAATATTGACCCACATAGGCAAGGCTATTTTGAATGAGATGCCTATTCAGCAAAGGACACACTTGAAAGTTGAAAATCATTGAACAACATTTAACTAGTGAAACACCGACTTGAGATAGGTTTGGCCAATCAGATGGAAGAAGATAAGAACACCCACTATTTCCTTCATTCAAGGAAGTGATGGATAATTGAAAGATTTATACTGTGATAATGCCAATAAAAGGAATGATTTGGTTATTTTCGAGAAGAATACTGACATTGAAACAGAAATACTAGTTTGTGATATTTTATGTTACAATATTCCAATAAACTTGATAGAGTAGATTAAGTTCTTCATAAAAATGTATGCTGTACTATGTATATTTAAATGGAATAAATTATAATTTTAATGACAACTGTTTCTTTCTTGAAAAGATCTATTAACAGCTCAGATACTAAATAGTATGTTTAATCTATAGTAGAAAAATTACATATTTTTTGAAGTTAATTAATCATTTACCCAGTTCACCACTGTATTCCAGGTTGGGTACTATTGACACCCCTGTATTATGTCAAAGTCAATATTCTTCCAGATATTTTACAATGACGGAGCAAAATGACATTACAGACACTACAATTCATTAAAGGAGTGACTTTTTACTACAGATGAGCTGACATAGAGTTGCATATATTCGACAATTACAGAGTTGATTGATTGATTAGTATTGAAGCCCCATAAACATCTTTCTCTTGTACTGTTTGGCTCTAATCCTGGCTTAAGGCGTATATTTGACTCTGTACAATTTGATGTCAGGTTCCCAATCTTTTTAGGAAGGTGTTTGTATTCATATCATGCAGAACCAAAGTCTATTGCTATTCTAGGAAGATGCCCGTCTTGTTTCCATGATCACCTACTAACAAACAAACCCGCCTGAAAATCATGGAAATAGGCTGTCAGACTCCGGTGGAAAGCTGGAGTATCACTTTCTTGAATGTCTATTGATCAATAACAAATAGGTCAAAGAATTGTATCAGATATTTAATGGAAATCGAAAGGAAAAAAATAAATTGATAGGATAAGTCTCACTTTGAAGTTATTTCTATTATTTTGTTTTCTGAAAGCATTAGAGACAGGATTCCGTAAAATGCAATGTCTTTTCACTGTCTGCCTGTTGTAAATATTTTTTATGGTGACTTCTTTCTTCCAAAAAAGGAAATCTATGCCCATTTATTTGTCTGCTGAAAATATTTGAAATGTGACCTAAAGGATTCTTAGGGTCTTCCGCTTGTATCTCCTGATCCTCTTCTGCAAATCCATCAAAGAAACAAGTTGATTAGATTAGACCATTGGTTAGAAAAGGCCCTCTATCTTCTTCAATACTGTAGACTGTAGCGTTGGCATTTTGTCAACCAAATCCGCAGATAAAAAAGATGGCTTTCCCCATTGAAGTTGTCTCTGAATGCAACTAGACAAGTAGAAGCCATGAATCCCACATGAATGCTACGAATTTGCTGCAAACAACAAGCTTTTCTTTTATATGGCAAGTCTTGCAAGATTGAGAAAAAGCTGTTACTATTAAATGATCTTTACAGCACATGAGTTCTACAATCTGAAGACAGAATGTATTTAGAAAAAAGGCAATGTATTACTGCGAAATTAATGTTGATGAGAATTTGTTGCATAGTCACAGGATTTATTAGTCTTTTGTGGCTGCAGATAATTCTTGGAATTAAGTCTACTGTTAAATAGTTCCAAATGATTCTAATACCTCCAATGTTTCCTATAAAAATGTCTATTTTTTGAAGATTATTAAAAAGATTCTCACTCATACCTGAAGTATGGTCTTTCGTGTGCAGAACATTCTATGGCAAAGAGGAGAACAATTTTCAAGGAATAATGAAGGAAAATTGGTTCATTACATGATGTATCATCAGTATGGCGCAATGAAGGATTGAATGTTCTCCTTACTCTGAGTCTAGGTCATTCCATTAATCTAACATAGGACTCTTCCTCAGGTAGCCTGAGCCTGAACTTGATTCTTATGCATAGTGGTGGGTGTGGGTAACAAATCTTTGAAAGGGGAATTACAGTAATTATCAAAACGAAGCCACAACAAGAGTTTTTTTTGTTTTGAAACTTGTACATGTCGTTAATTACTGTTTATAGTGAATTTAAAGATCATGAAACCAACATCAGATATTAGAATAAACAAGCCAATTGTCATTTTTGTGATTTAAGATGATGAGATTTATAGAATCTATATGTTTACTAAGCCTAGGAGGTCTGGCAGTATGATACAATATCCAGTCTTGTGATATATTACTTTTCCAATAAATCTGATGAATAGCCCAATAGAATTCACTGACTTCATTTTATCTTCTTCAGGTCATCATACAGATAGATGGCAGCAACATGCCATGTATGTGGGTCTTCATATAGCTCAGGGTCCTGACAGCAGAAAGAAGCGTCATCGAAAACATCACCACAGACACAGCAAGAAAGACAAAGAAAGCAATAATGCTACAGAGCCAAGCAAACCACGTAAGTGTTCTATGAAAGAAAAAAAAAGAAGAATTCCTTTTTTATGAAGCTATCCATTTTATATAATATGAAACACCTAGTTTTACCTTCCCCATTTATTTAGCATTCAAATTATTACACTTAGCTTTTAGATTTCATTTCCTTTGCATAAGTATTTATAAACAAATCAAAATTATAAATAGAAGCAAAGTAATGTTTTTGTTTTGCAAGAAAATAAACAAAAAAATTGGTATTATTAAAGCTTGATAGCATAAAATCAGTTATATATACTGCAATATCTTATCACAGAGAGAAAAGTTTGTAGTATTTAACACAAGCATTTTAAACTTTTCTTAGTAATAAACTATTGCTGCATATAAGGGTGAGGGTATTTTATGCATGTTTTATTATGACTAATGAAAATGCGGTTTTTATAAAAGAAAATTGAATGTAAAGAAGTGTTCTTTTCTCACTTCCTCGGGAGAGTTAGGATGACTATTGGGATATGGGCATGTTATGTATTTTAAAAGAGTACACAGTGAAATAGTAGAAACTTTAAGTACTTTACAAGGTGTAGGAAATATTTGAAAAGGTATATTTTGATTATGTAAGCTACGACATGCAGCAAATAATAACTTCAGAAGAAATCTTTACATCATTTAACAAATTAATTCCATACAGAAATACTTTACCACTGAAATAACAAATCCTGATAATACTGACTGAAGAGATTTGAAAATGTAGAGGGGGAAGTTCAGTTGTATTCAAGAAAGTGAATGCCTTAGAAATGTTATCTTGCAGAATGAACTAAAATGAAATTATTATATTTTTCCGTATGATTCAAATAAAAAACAATGCCATAATACTGATCTATTTAACCTTTTTTAACCTTGTTAGATTATATTTTTTGTTTTTGGAGAGACATTGTTTTACAAGATTAAATACAAAGAATCAGTTGATCTCATAATTAAAATACAAAGAATCAGTTGATCTCATAATTAAAATACAAAGAATCAGTTGATCTCATAATTTTGCGTTTATGATTTTTCTTGATAATTGATAAACTTCACAATAAAACCACTTCCCTTACGGTTTAGAATTTTACTTTATCACCATTCTGTCTCATTAGTGAAGTGTTGCTGTATCTTTTATGTAGAGTTCATTTTACTTATTTTGTTTTTGCAAGGTCCTTGCTGTTTGTCTTTAAAAAAGTATTCAGTTCATTTGTAAATTTGTCCAGTAAATAATTCATGATATCTTGCATACAACAAAACCTAATTAGGTAACAAAACATTGTTTTAAATCTCATAAAAAGCTGTCTATTAATGTAAATAAGATGCTGAAACTGTGTGGTTCTCTAACTCTACATGACCCCCTATCTTATATTAGTGCTCCCTGTCAGTGAGGAAGTCCAAGCCAAAGGAGGAGGTATGACCTTGTGTAGCATCTTAATTTGCATGTCATGTAACTTTGTTACTTTAAGTTGTTATTGCTTAACATTCCAAAAAGAGATAAAGAACTTCTGACAAGATTGACAACACTGTTCTGGCCCCCTATACAAGTTTTGATTTAACTGAAAGTCTCATTAGAGGTCAGGGTACCCTCTCTAGCTTTCCCATCTCCATCCTCCCACCACAGTAAAACCTATCTACAGGGGGTCTTATAAGACCTTGATAAGAAAATACAAGTATATGATAGGGCAACCTTGAATTATATTAGAAATATATTAAAAGTTTTCTGTTACATGAGTAGCTATCATTGGAGGTGTGTGGAAACAAATAATGAACTTTGAAGAATTATGACCCACTGTTTAGGTTTTACTGTGAGAATATTCCCCTTTTCTTTTTCTGTTGTTGGCTTTAAAAGTGTCTACTCTGCAACATTACAACAACTCCTACATCACCAATGTGATCCTTTTTCATTGATAGTGGATACTGAAGTAACCAAAATGGATTCAGCTGGGAAAGAACTTTTTATATCTGACCTTGCTTTAAGATCCAATATAACTTTTGATGAAATTTCTTAATTTTTTGTAAATAAGACAGCATAATATTTTTCATGTAAATATTATCAATTAATATATGAGGTTTCTTTTATACTGATTATTGGATACAAATAACTCTTTTGGTTATAAAAATAACTTGGTTAGATTTTTGAAAGCTGTAAACGAGTTATAAAAGTACACGGAAGAGACACACTATAATTTTTGTTATAATCCATTGGCATGTTCTTGTTCTTCCCAATCATTATAATTGCATTCATTATGCGAACATAAATGTAAATGAAGCTAAATTGCATGCAGATTCTTATGAAGTTATCATGCATTGCTTTCCTTGGTTTCATTTTACTTTTTATTTTCAATTTGATGTTTTATATTCGTGTGAAATGACTTTAAGTAGAATCTTAGGTTACCATGGCATTATTATCAAAAAGGAAATGTTTTTGTGAATGTTTCCGTATTCTACCTTTTTGTGTAATGTCGTGATAACCTTTCCTCTCATCAATAATAGTGAGCCTCAGTAACTATTATCATGTTTGCTCCCAAATTTCTCTTATCAATACTTATGATTAAATGAAATGTATCAAGGTTGATGACAATATAAGTAAAGCATAATGACATAATAACCCTGAGATAACTTGAAAGGTTCGGTCAGTGCAATTTGCCACAAGTATTTGCTTCAACAGATATGATAGATTCCTGTGTGAAGTAACACACCTTATTATTGCTACTCTCCAAACCCTTGCATTGGCAGCTATCCTTCACATTCCAATGTAAATATCTTGTAAGATACAAGGCAGTAATCATTTTATAATATTATGAAGCAAAGTGCAGATCAAATTTGCCCTGGCTTAGATGATTTATAAATTCAATCAGGGAATTTAAAACTAATTCTGCATTAAGTTGATTTAATATCATTTTGTTATTGAATTGCTGACATAATCTTTATATGTCTGGCATAGCTTTAATTCTTGGTTAGCTGGTGTATAGACCTGGTGAATATTAAGAATAATTTTAGAAAAAAATGATCTAAGGATAATCTGCCAACAGTGAAAATTTTAATAAATTTAAAAACTTACAGATGTTTCAATGTGTGGAATATTGGTTGTACTATCTTTAATGGCTTTTGTGGATTAGTTCACTATTGTGTTTCAATGTTGAGCTTGCTATGATTTTATTTGAATATCATGTCAAACTGAATCATTAAGCTTTTATACGTCAATATCTACTTGTATTGCACATATTAAGATGTATGTAAAGAAGATCAGATTAAGTGCAGAGACTTGCACATTCAATTAAAATTATATCAAATTATTAAATAAGATACACATGATATAATTATTTAATTAAAGCATATATTTTTTGTTTATTATTATGTAATATTTTTAAATGTACTACACAAAGAATAACATAGTTTTTTAGTTTTTGTGGCAGCTTTTCTTTGGTGGTGTTGGGTGTGTGTTTTTTCAATGTATAACAGCTATTTAGTTGTGTGAAGTTAGTGACTAATCTATCATAGGAAATAGTGTATTCTTACCATGTTCCTTTCGTCAGTTTTTCAACATAGGTAAGAAAACGATGCTAACAAGTATAACAAAAGGAAATTGACATATAACTTCTTAGAACTCTAAGATTAAGGGACTGTATTGAGTAACTGCATAGGTAGTTTCCAAGAATTGCTGGGTGGTGGGGTTTTTTTAAACCAAAAAGAGAAAGACACTACAAGCAGGCAAGCAGAGAGTTTTAAATTCTTTTTAGATTTGCTGTTATTCCATGGAGTCCCTTAAAATTATAACAAGACTTCAGGTCTTATGCAGGTATTTTTTAAAAAAAATATGTGTATACAATTCTGGGACTACATTTCCACCTGCGTTGAACTGGGTTACTAACTTTCAATTTCATATTGGCCTAACAATGCACATGAACTATTGAAGAAGAAATATATATAAGTTATGATGTGAAATCTTCCGTTTCTGCTGATATTTTCCCTAGATTTATTTCATTCATTAAAAAAGGCATATCTTCCTTTTTTTTGCTGTGTGATTCATGTGGACCATTAGTCATGGAGTCCCAAATTTCATGTGATCACAGTTTCTCTAGAGAGCTTCAAGGACATTCACAATATCTTAGTTATTAGAATGCTCTAGTGTAGCTGATGAGACCATGTTGTTGCTGGTATTAGTCAATCTGTCAATTGATCCTTTTGGTCAAAATTAGGCTGCTTTGGGCCCACAGTCCACTTGAAATCTCCAAAATGTGGATGGAGATTTGGCTTTGAAACTTGTCAAAAGCACCTGACACTCAATTATGAAGTCTTAATAGAACATTGGTACATGCAATGTTTAAGGCTATTAAACCCCAGATTGATGTTCGAAAATGTCTCCTCTATAGAATCTTTTTCCTTGAGAAATCTATCAGCAGACAAATCACTTTGTAGTTTTACTTCTTGAAATAGAGATTCATTTAATAAAGTTTGCACACATTATCAGCTCTAAATCTAGATTTTAACCTAGTGAGTGGCTTTTGAATATTTATCACTGCACAGCTGCTGATATAACTGATACTTTTTGGATGACAAGATGTATCCTTATTGTTATTATTCAATGAGTAGTGGACAGTTTGTGTCTTTTTCTTCTTCTTTTTTTTTCATTCTCTTTTAAACTCTGGAAGTGTTTTTTTTATCATTTCTTGCTTTCTGTCTAACATTTGGTGTGGGACTTCTAACATGAAGCCATTTTGTAGGCAATTCTAGATGAGTTACTTTAGGAGCAAAGTAAAAACATTTGACAATTTTCCATTTTTAAAACAGTCAGTACAGATCCTCTAGGAGACGTCAGAAACAAGGCCAGTAAGTGCAGAATTTTCTTTTGAGTCACTTGGGAAAGTTCTTCTCCCAAGAAGAAATGACTCTTAATCGCAACAATACATTTTGTCTTATGGGATTAGAATGTGATCACTCATCATTCATATTAATGGTTATTTCCAATGTAAAGAAGTCGCATATTGTCTTTGACAAGAACACGGCTGTCTTTGTGGCCCCAAAACAGAGTTGGCTTATTACCTGCTTGGTATGGACATACATGTTTGTAATGAGGCATATTTAAGAAAATATTCATACTTAGGCTGTTCATTTAGCAAGTAAGAAATGAGAAAAGGGTTTTAAAGTATTAAAGAGAAGTTGATCAAAATGCATGGTGTATATATACAGTTGTTTGAAGAATACAAAAGAGAATGTAACCTTTTTCTATCAACCCATCCTCTTTTAGTTTAGAATTTCAGTATTTTTTTTTCTCATAATGCCATGAAAAGTGTACATTCATTTTTTCAAAGTTTTGACAGAATATTCTTTTATTTTAGCTACCCCACCATCCCAGAGAGTGCAGTTTATTCTTGGTGGCCAAGATGATGATGATGAAAGCCACAAGACCCATGATCTCTTCTGTGAGATGGATGAACTACGAGCTGTTGGTGAAGATGGAGACATGGAATGGAAGGAGACTGCCAGGTCAGATTTCAATAATGGGAATTAGTATGGCTAGTGGTTCAATCATAAAATATCTAGTTTTTACAAAGTCGTAAACAGGCAAAGTTTTTGGTTATGGGGTTCCTTATACAAAAAAATCATAGAAAGCTCATCCTCATTCACCCAAAGAAAATATTTCACTGATCCCTAAGTTGTGCAAGTTACTGTTAGTCAAATATATGTGTATTTTCACTATGGTGCTAATTTGATGATTGCAGATGGATTAAGTTTGAAGAAGATGTTGAAGAAGGAGGAGAAAGGTGGTCAAAGCCTCATGTGGCTACGCTGTCTCTCCATTCTCTGTTTGAAGTGAGAAAAGGAATCATGTCTGGCACAGTCATGTTGGATTTGGATGCTGTAAACATCCAACAAGTCACAGGTAACAAAATGATGGAACCTTTTCTATTATACTATTAGAATATTTTTTGTGTGAAATCAAGGTCTTTGGATATGAAATCAATGATATTATCTTTGGATACTTAATTTGTTTGTAAGGATAGAAAATGAAATAAAACAGTCTCCAAAAAGTTTAAAATTTATTGCTCACTAATTTTCAAAACAAGGTACCATCACGTTAAAACTGTCAGATAGTGCTAGATATAGATAAATATTATACCTAAATTTAGTGTTATTATCTCTATCTATCTATGAAATACTAGCATGCCCCATAACTGAGGAAAGTCGCTAGATTATAACTAAAACATTAATAAATGGACTGTCAACAAAATATATGGTTAAAAAAGTATCAAATAGTCACACAAATCGGAAAGAAGAATCTAACAGTCTATTGCTCAAGGTATAATTTTAAGTTGGAACTAAAAACATTAATATCAGTACTGTCAACCACATATTGTGGTAAAGTGTTCCACATAGTAACACACATTGGAAAAAAGGAATGTTTGAAGGAGTCTATTGCTCTAGATGTCATTGGAAATAATTTCTTTAACAAAACCCATGATAAGTAAACATTCCGAACTTCAGAAAATCATCAATTCCTGTCAGCAGAAAAAAATATTTAACTTTAAATATTTAAAAAGGTTTTTATGAGATTATTTCTTAATAAGGATTACTTTACAATGATAATCATTCACGTGATCAAGGCCTTTATTGAAGGCAGGAGCGTATGGGGTAAGACATTATCTATAAAAAAAAAACTGATCACAAAGTTGAATAGTTATGTTCTACATCAATCTTTAGGTCATGATATCAATCTCAAATAAAAGTGAAGCCTGATATCTAACACTTAAATGTTTATGTTATTAAACAAGAATGGCTATAAGATAAATACCTTCATGTATAAAGATCTATAAAACTTATAAAAACTACTTAATTCTTACTATCACAGGTAGAGAGTTGTGAATTCCATTTTAAAGAAGTCATACACTCGATCTTAGTGAATGTTTGACCATTTAAAAATCTGGTACCCTCTTTACACTTGAATACATTTGTAGCTCCAGGAATAAGGGAATGACCAAGTCTCAGCCTGTCTTCTATGTCTAGGATGTCTTGACAGTGTTGAGCTGATGATATAGAAACATAATTTATCATGACGATGATAATCATTATTGTAAAATAATGTAAAACAGGCTGAGACAAATTCTGCATAAGTTTTGTAAATACATACATGTTGAATAGTATGTGTTTACGTTAAAAAGTAATATGGGTCGATGTGTAAAACTAATAATAAACAAGTTATCTTTTTCTTTTTGTGTCTAATGCACGGTGAATGGCTGGGCATTGATCATTTACAAAATATCATTGTTGCCGATTTCTAAACAAAAAGGTTCACTGAGATTGTATTTTGTTTTATTAAATCTAGAGATGTTCACCCATTCCAAAACTATTCTTCATCCGAAAGAAAGTTGATAACATCCAAAATAAAGGTTAACTAAAATTGTTTCTGCCAAACTGATATTATATGAAGCGGTATACTACCTATGCAAGGTGCCATTGCAGTGTGCCATGTACTTTTCTCATTGCAATACAATGTTCTCATGGTGGTTCTGTCTGGAAATGTATACCCTGGATGACAATTGTACGTAACGTAATCCCTTGGATAAAAATCACGATCACCATTTGACATTGTGGCCCCAAATATTGCCCTAGGAGACGGGCAGGGAGCAAGCACTAAAAAAAAGTGAAGAGAAAAGTAATCCAAAGTAATTGTGTGACATCATATGGAGGGGGGGGGGGGGGACACATATTTCTACATAAATACATAATATAATAAAGTATGAATCGACTAAGGATAGGTTTTTTTCTTTAAATGAATGTAAAAAAAATCAAAAATATGCATTAGTCATTATGTATACTCACAATAGGGCATGTTCGTTGGTTCGCGTTATAGCTACAACCATTTTGCCCACATCGTCCGACGATTTTTTCCTCCTATC
>JAVSBT010228862.1:0-29067 GCA_033118115.1 Pharyngocirrus eroticus | reverse complement strand
GGGGCCTCGGTTTTTGTCTCATCCGAATGACATATCTTGAAAGCCAGTGAAAAAATATTTCACTTGTAACTGCCCGGTTTCGAACCGGGGACCTCTTGCACAACAAGCGAGTGTGCTATCCATCAGGCCATTAAAGCTCTCAAGTTATCATAATATCATAAACTTTCCTACATGATTTTCCTTACAGATACATACATCTATAGCACAGAAAGAACATCCCATGTCATGGTTCATTCACTTTTTCTCACGATCTCCTTCACCTTATACAAGGGGGAATTTTGCAGTCATATTGCACACAACCTTTGATCAAAACTGCCTATACATTTGATTTCAATTGAAAATCTGTTTAAAAGGATGAATTCTTAGTACAGCATGTTTGTGTAGCACCATTGCTGATTCACTATTCATTGTATTTCTCTAAGTAAACATAAGCAGTCACATTTTATTATCGGTATGGAAATTCATGATTATGTTTTTGAATTTTACTTCCTAGTTGGTAGTGAAAAGATATTGTTATACCCGTACTAGTGGTGAGGTACTACTTGCTCTACTATATGAATACACAGCTATAGTGTTCAAATGTGAAGTTTACTTCTTATTCTGTAAGTTGAAGCAAATCGCTCGACACACCAATTTCGTAGTTTGAAAGTGTTTTGGATTAATTTTGGAATACAACTCTAATGAAGATACACAAGTGATAGACTTATCTTGGCATTAAGCAAAGGAAAGAAAGTACTGTGAAGTACCATCGATGAATGCAACTGATGAAAGGTAATCGTTTTTAAGATTTAGTGTTTTGCAATTTCAATAAATTACTTAATTACAAATAAGTTTTGATTTAAACAAAACATATATAGTTCATGTATGTATAACATTAAAAGAAGTACCCCTACTTTTAAAGGTTTCTATAATAATTCTTTTTTTTAAAACAAACCGCTATGAGCCAAATTAGAGTCAATGATGTTTTGTGTCGTTAGTGATATTAAGTAGTAAAATGATAGAGATTCAATGGTGCCTATACTTCACTAATTTTTGTTGCTTTTTTCACTTATAGTGTATTTTAGTGGAAAATAGCAGTATATTTATTTACCACTTGATTTACTCAATTTTACCACTAATTATCCCTATCAACACGAACATCACTTTTGTCTCTAACAGTGTAGCCATAAAAAAAAGTCCATGTCCAACGCATGTAGTTTTTTATTCTAACAAGTTTCTTTGATATAGCTATCATTATGTAAAGATTGAAATAATGTGCATGTAATTTGTAGATTTTATCCTAAGACCCAAATGGATGGTTCAAGAAGTCTCGATTGATTGATATAATAATAGTGATACCTTAATTATAGCAAACATAATGATTATAAACGTAAACAAGACACACTGAACACTTGGACATCATTGACAATATACCTGTAAGATATCAATTATTATGTAACAAAAAGTTAGGGCTAATTCTGATTGCAGTACTTACTAAATTTTCTGAAGACGCTGTGAAAAATAAGATATTACTTCTGAGAGTATATATCGGTAGAGCAGTTCTAAATGTACTCTCATAAAGAAGTCAGATTTCTAGTTACTGAAGATATCAAGTTGAGATAATTAAAGCTCTGACTATAGCTGTGGTTTGACTCCCCTTTTCCAATCGATTTGAATATATTTTCTTTTTCAAATAAAACGTGTGTCTGGAAGCAAATCAAAACCAGATAAATATAGGTCATTTAATTCAGTTTTTTTTTTTTTTTTATCTATTTTTTTAAAGAGGGTAACCCATTCAGCAATGCTGATCTTCCATGGGCCCCCTCTGACTTTCATCCTTCCTACATACAAACATTCATACACTTAAGTAGATAGAAGACTGCCACCGCCGCTAACGCAGCTGCTCTTCGTCGAAAGATGACAAGTGTTCTTTTACATGCTATCACTCATAGACAAGCAACAACACCCAACAGGCATTTAGTAATCCAGTTTTTGGTTCACTGAACTTGAGAGCCATAAAAAAATCATTTGATGATCAGCTATGCTGACCTCTACACCATGGAAGCCCTAAGAGTGATTATAAAAAGGGGGTTGAAATCGATTGAAATCGATTACAAAATGCTAGTCTTACAATCGTAAAAGTTATTCTATTTCCTTTTTCAGAAAACGATGGTCTACCTCACAATACATAATTATAAATCTTGAAGGATGTGGCAAAACACTATGGTTAAAGGAAGGCTGAGTTTCCTTGTAGTTTTGATTTGTAACATTGAAATATCAATCAGTAAGTATTATAATGATAAGAAAGCTCATACCACTTTTAACTCATAATCCCATACCCTTAAAAAGTATTGCAATTTAAGTATATAAATTATAATTGAATCAACATAAAAAAATTAAAAGATAGAAGTTATTTGCCTGATAGGGTATTTGTGAACATTAAACAATATCACTATAATTTCTAGAGAAATTTAACCAAAATGACATTATCTATGGTTTGATGCAATGTATAATAGTGTTTGTTGTTCCTTGAAAACCAACATTTTCATTTATTAGAATAATCATATAGACAATAAGAGATACGAAATTAAAGATTGGTGAAAAATTTATTTCAAATGAAGTAGGAGAGTTAGAACAGAGGTACGATGCAAACCTCTTATCTATTTTCAACTTTTTGCAGGTCAGAACAAAGTTGATTTCAAATGCTATAACGATAGACGTGAGGTGGTTTTACAGTGTGAAGCTGGGAAAACAATACAAATCCTTGATGCTAAGTGGACAATTGGCAACAGCGCATACTCATGTTCATCAAACCCATCACTATGCCAACATTACCCTTTGGATACTGCCAATACTTGTCATGGACAGCAGCGTTGTTCACTTTCAGATGGCCATGTTTGTAGTAATTGTCCTAATTTAGCCACTAACTGTGCACACTTAACCTATAGATGTGCAGACTGTAAGTTAATCAACATTTTCATTTTTGATAAAATAATGATGTAGTAGAAAATCACAATTATTACAGTTTATGTTTTCCTCTTTATATACTGATAAGAATTGCCAGCATGTGAAAAATAAGAAATGATTGTTTAATTTTTCAGAAATCGAAATATAACTATCAAGGATAAGTCATGAGATTTAGTAAACAAATATCTAAAAATATATTTTTTAAATATGTTATTACTTTCATAACCTACAGTTTTTAAAATACATAATCACATCATTTAACATCGTCTTATAGAGCAGATTCATGCCTTTCATTTTCATCTTTCTTGGTAAAAAAGATTAGGACTTTTCAATGTGACAGAATGAGCTGTAAAAATCTGCAATTCCGAAAAAAACGACTATGTTTTACCCTATTTGATCAATTTCAACAACCATAACATTACTTAGAAAAGTATTAGAGAATCTAAATTACAGAATTAAAGAAAATGTATTAATTTTGTGGAATTTTGATTGTGCAGTAAGGTTTTTACAGACGTCAGCTTGTAGCTAAGGAAACTAAGATATATATACATGTATAAAGCAAAGTACTGAAATTATTGTCTCCAAAACATGTTTCACCTTTCAAATTAATCTTGATACATTAACTTATTGTCATCTGTCATTTATTGTTGAAGACATAACAGAATGATAAAAATCACATTTAATGCTTATATATTTTTTCCTATGTAGGTTCTGTAGAGTCTTGTTCATTAAAATACACTACAACCACTCGCAAACCTACCTCCACACCTATTACCATCCCCACCACCCCTTTTACTATCCCCACCACCCTCACTAGTACCCCTACCACCCCCATTACTACCCACACCACCACTACAACTACAACAATGCCAGTGAAACCTACAACTACTAGTACAACAACAACCCCATCTACATCAACAGCACAATTAGAAGTCAATACTGTGAGTGCAGATGTAACATCTAATGGAAATAGAATTTTCTCTATGGACCATACATCAAGCTTACCTGATGAAAACACTGTTGATGTTGCTTTACCCCCAAATTCCAACAATTCTACTAAACCAATGGAATCTGATGGACAGGCTATAGGTATGTATACAAGGATTTAAACTATTAAAAACATGGTCTCCAAAAATAAAGGTGTAAAACAGATACCTCTTTTAGAAACTTATTTTATGAAATATAATATTATGAAAGATTCAAAACTTCCTCAAAGTTACATAATTAAAGGCTTATCAAATCAGATGTTCCATGTTTAATTCCTGTGATTTTTAAATTATTTTTCCATATTTTCGAAAGAATGTATGGTCTTTTACTTTGAATATAAGCCTACTCTTAGTCACAAGTGCGCATACGCTGGTGTTGCTCATTATTCCCATTTATTGAGTTTTCCTATAATTATATTCTAATATGTTGATAAATTCAATGAACCTTTTCATGAAAAATAAAATGTATAAGCATTGTATTGTAAAAATAAAATAAAAAACAAATATGTTGAAAATGAGATTGAAATTGTCAAAATACCATGAACTAGCCTCTATAATGTTTTTCTTTGGTTCACAGGGCCGATGATAGGTGGTGTTATTGGTGGTACATGCCTCATCATCATAGTTATTATTGTAACCATTTACCTGATCAAGAGAAGGTAAGTTCAATTCTTAAAATTGGCAAATGGCTGTGAATACTAAAAGAAACACTGTCAAAAATCTCTAAATTTGACTTTAATATAATTTGAAAATCATACTCAGGTCATGCAGCCTAAGATATGATTCATAACCAATTGATTCCAAGATACATTGGTTTTCTTTCCAATGTTGCTACTGGATGTCTAAGTATTATGCAATCTGTATCATATTATGATAAATCTGTTTTCCTGTTTCCTTTGCAAAAATATCAAAACAGTTGATGATGCTAATTATGTTTTATGGATAAAAGTGATAGAAAATATTTGATGCCCCCCATCATTGCACCTTTGGCATATTTCATGTTTATAATGTTTGTGTGTTAATTGTGTCATATTCGTTTTTGGTAGTGCCAAAAGGATCATGTTTGTTTCCATATTTGCATTATGTTGCAGGAAAAACAACAGTTCTTCAAATGGGAATGAAAAGTTGAATAATATGCAGATGAAGAACACCAATGGTCATTTGACTGATTTTACTGATCCAATGGATACTTATGATGAAGCAATCCCTGTGAATAATGGAAAAGGATTTGGAAAAATGGCTTCAAAGACTAATGGAAATAACTTTGAATCTGTGGACCAGACTTATGATGAAGCAATTCCTAATTACAAAAATGGTAACGAAGTGAAAGGAATAAAAAATGACTTCAAACCACCAAATGGGGAAACTTTATATTCAGATGTCAATGAAAATAAAGGGAATGGTAAAAAACTGAAAAAGAAAAATAATAAAGAAAAAGACATCCCTGCTGAAAACATTGATGACAATGATGATGATGACGAACCATTAGAGATGTATGCTGTGGTCACTAAGAAACCCAGTGAGAAAAAGACGAAAAGTGTACCTCCACCTACTGTCGATAATGACTCTGATTCTGATCAAGAACCACCACCAGCACCACCTAAACTCAATACAGACAGTTCTGCAGAGATATATGAAAATGCCTGATCAAAAAGTGCAAATCTTATTACGAGCCTGCATGAAAAATACATCGGATTATTTTTCATCTATGTGGTCGATAAGTTGTGTGGCTCATGTCAACACTGGTTAGGTTCTGGCTGTGTTCCTGTGATGCTGTGCTTTAGACACATTTCAAACTTGTAAAAAGGGAAAAAAGAAATAATTGAATTAAATTTGTAACAGTGATGAAGGAAAACATCCGATCCGAAAGTGCCATGGAGGTTTTTCACAGAATAACGTATGGATCCTGTTTACGCTTTTGTATCTGAAATATGATTGTTTGTACTGGTTTTTGTACTGTTGATAAGGAAGTTTAATGCACAGTAAAGTAATATTTTATTATATTTGGTGTCAGTGTATAAGTGTGAATGATTTTGGGACTGTTCAATAATTCATTCAAAAGATATTATAACCCTGCTATAATCTTATTATGATAATCCAGTAAAATAAATTATAATAAAAGGGGCTTAGCAAATAGACATGAGGAGTGAAGTGTTATCTTTTAACAAAGATCACATCATGTTATTTGTAACAATTCGTTAACAAACGGAACCGGATGAGGATATTTTTCATAATTATGTGATAGAGTGATGCAGACAAAAAAAGTACAAAATATCAATAAGGATAAATAATCAGGAGATTTAGAATAACTTATAACGAAATAGTTAATAAGGGAAATAGTAATTGAATCTAATGTTGCACCACTTAGTGTTCAAACCAAACCACAGGGGGAGCTTCATTATGCAGTTTGACAGCAAAGTAAATCTTGATACGATGGACATACCGATAGCACAAACGTTAAAGCAATAACTTATAATGATAAATCGTATAGCAATCGTTGCTGGTGTATTATTGTTATGATCCAATGATCAATATTTTGAAAAGCTTACATTATAACAGATATATCATGATATATCACAGATTTGAATAGATGCCCAGTAGTAAAATAAGAAAAAGAACCCAGCTTTTAATCCAAAGCTTTCACATCAGAAAAAATTATCAAATCCTAAAGGGAATTGTCTTGCCCCTAGAGCTACGCAAATAGACATAAGGAAAGAAGATTTCAAAGTGGCAAATAAAGGAAATGGTTATTGTGGCTTGTGGGCATAATACCCAATTTTATGTTACATCACCTAGTATTCAAACCAAACCCCAGGTGGAGCTGTATTCTGCAGTATTACCCAACTCAAGTAAATCTGATATTCTGTTTAACTTTTTTTTTTTTTATTGAAGTTATTCAGCTTACGTCAATACACATTTTTGACTACCTCTTTATCGTGTTCTGTATAAATGAAAAGTCATGTGTCTTTGTAAAAAGTATAAGCAAATAAAAAAGATAGCATGTTAGAACAAACTAATGTATTCAAAACTAACTTATCATTACACAATTTAAATCAACTCAATCAATTATCAAGTCAAAATTTGGTCAATAGTTGTATCAGAAGGAACAGAAACTTAAGATGTATTATTTCGATTTTGAAGCTATGAACATGCTCTAAATTCAGGTTATTTTCGTATTTTGATATTTGGTTATTTTTTGTGAGAAGTTTGTGATGTTTTTTAGTATTTCATTTTAAGGTGAAATGTATGTAAATGGATTGTTTCTACTGGTCAGTGCTCAAAAATAAAGTTATGCTTCTGAAAATACATAATTTTGACAGGATGAGTTTAAGGGCTGTATACTCAATAACAATGTCATAATTTCAAGTCTCACTTTTAATCTTTATAGCAATCAATGGAGATGTATCTATGTTATAATTCAATGCTTTTTGTCATAAAAAGTATGCATGAATGCTAGAGAGCCTTGGGAGAGACCAGTAATGCTGTATTGGTTACACTCTTTGAATAAAAGTTTCAATACAATACTAAGTCTTGCAAGTTACCATACTACTTTCAAAATATGATACTTTATATCTCTATCTCTTACATATAAAGAAAACATACGTTTTTGTAGCACAAAACAGAAAGAACAACTCATGTCATGGTTCATTCACTTTTTCTCACGATCTCGGTGACCTTACAAGGGGGAATTTTGCAGTCATATTGTACCCTCCCTTTGATCAAAATTACTTAAGCATTTCATGTAAATTCTTAGTACAGATGGTTGATTCAATATTCTTTGTATTTCTCGAGATGACCATAAGCAGTCACATTTTTGCATTGATATGGTAATCAATCATTTTGTTAATGAATTTTACTTCCTAGTTGGTGATGAAAAGTATTTGTGTACCCTTACAAGTGATGGGGTACTTCTTACTCTGGTATATGAATATACAGCTGTAATGTTTAAATGTGAAGTTCATTTCTTGTTCTGTATGTTGAAGAAGCATGTACGACACATCAATTTCTTAGTTTGAAAGTGTTTTGGAACACTTTTGGAATACAACTCTTCTACATTGCATGGATGATTGATTTATCTTGGATTTAAGTATTGGAATCTACTGCACAGTGCAATTTATGAAGAGGTAATGTTTTTGACATTTGTTTCTTTTTATGATTTAAAATTAATTTGCCACTATGAAATAAACTAAATGTTTTCACATAGCTATAAAAGAGGCATCACTACTTTAATACAGTTTTCTATAACGGTTCTTGTTCGACAAACGATATCATCATGTAAACATGCAAATAATGCCCAAGTTACTTTTACATTTATTTTCGAGCAAATCACTTTCTATTGTATGCCTCTTTCCAACACCAAACAAAATCATATTTGCTTTTTTTGTAATCAACGATGTACTTTGTAGAGGTTTACCCCACTAAGAAATGACGCTAATATCATCATCATAATCATCGTCGTCATCATCACCATTATTGTGATTGTTATTAACATACTATGTGTTGCTTATTCACAAATCTTTAACAGTAAGGCTACATTGCAAACCTGCATATATCATCAGTAAACGTACGTTTATCATGAATTTTAATCGACAAATAAATGCTTCTCCTTTTATTCTATTAGAATCCATCATTGAACATCTTGAAGGATTCGAGATCACACTATTATGGATAAAGGGAGGCTGAGTTTCCTTGTTATTTTGATTTGTAGAATTGAAATATCATTATGTAAGTATTACTAAAATATTATGGTCCAATTAATCCCATATTAACGTATAGTCATAGTACATGGAATTAATCTTGTGCATTGAAATGTTGAAAAATAAGTGATCCAAAATGAATAGATCAAGTACTTGAAGCCAATAATTTGATACAATTAACAGGAAAGTCTATCATGAGGTAATTCCAAATGCATTAGTTGGTCGATGGCTTTTTTTGGCATGATAATTATTATTTGGTCGGCAAAGTTTTATACTGATATCACAAACAACGTAGTTTGATTTATTCATCATTTTGGATGTATGTATATGGCACTCAAGGCATCCATGTCCTCTTATAGCGATATCGTAAACAGAAGAAGTGTGAATTCTTGGGTCAGGCCAAAATGACCATTATATAGTTCCCTATTTCTAACCGAAAATGTATATTTACAAGCCAACAAGGTTTTGCTAATTTTGAAAACAAAACAACATTAATTGGGAAAAATGGTTTGGTTGCAACCATCGACAAACTGATCAATTTGGAGTGGCCTAATGATGGAACTTGCTGTGTGAACAATACTACAGTACATGTATAAGTTTTTTTCTAAAAATCCAAGATTTATTGGTGTGTTGTTATAATTTCTATGCTTAAAACGATCCTAAATCAACCAACTGACAACATTTTTTTAGTCACAGATGTAAGTTTTTTGTTGCTTCACATTTTGTAGGTCAGAAAATTACTTTCAAATGCTACAAACAAAGCGATGTCGATGTACAATGTGACAGTGGGAAAACAATACAAATCCTTAATGCAAAGTGGACACACATTGGCAGTGCACACCCATGTCCATCAGACCCATCACTCTGTAAGGTCTACCCTTTGAATGCTACAAACACTTGTCATGGACAGCAGTCTTGTACACTTACAGATGTATATGCTTGCAGTTATTGTACTAATACAGTTAACAACTGTGCAGTCCTAACTTATCGATGTGAAGACTGTAAGTTAAAATTATCATGTTTGATAAGACTAAGTTTAATCACAGATTACTGTAAATTATCATCCTCCTCCTGTATAATACCTATAAGAATTGCAAGCATATGAAAAGTTCGAAACTTTAACTATTTGATTTTTTAAATAAATCTAAATAGTTCGCTGTTTTAAGGATCCTTTTATTGACACATAATTGTTAAAGTTATACATTTTACATACATCATTATCTAAACTGTAGGCGTGTTAGACTCATTAAAAACATTTTGAATCCACTGTCCCAGCTTATCTCCACAATGGACCGTTTTTCATACCTGGAACAGTAGAAGAAAAAAATCCACTGTTCCTTAGAGACCCCCCCCCCCCATCTTGGGACCCACCTTGATTATCTAGGGGTCCAAGACCAGCGGGCAAGCCCTTATGTTGCCCCAGCGATGCACTTATATTTTGTTAGATTTACCCAACCAGATGAGACAAATCTGAAATTACTAAGTTTGAAAAACATTGATGAATGAAAAATATGTCTTTGCAAAACACTGAAAATGGTATGTCTTAAAACTTCATCAAAGTATTATACATGTATAAACATGTATCTGATTTAACAGTTAGGTGCCTTTTGAATTTGTAATTGAATTATTAATAACCAATTTAATCCTTTACATATTTTTCTTTTTAGGTAATGTAGAAAGTTGTTCATCTGTCTACACACCAACAACCCCTCGACCACCCTCATCTACAACTACATCTACAGCAAGCCCACCCATAACACCCACACAGTCTGGAGTCAATACTGTGATTACAGAAGAAACATCCAATGCTAATAGCATACTCTCTATGGAGCTTACATCAATGACAACAATTAGACCAAATGAAAACACTTCTGATATCACTTTGGGATCTGAAAATGTTATAGAGACCCCAGAATCTAAAGGACTGGCTATAGGTGTGTAGTGTGTCCATAAATGTGTGTCCGATAAGGAGTATTATATACAACTTCCATTTTGTTACATATTTTGTCTCACCCCAATAACATCTTACAATCAATTTACAATGTCCATGTAGGAAATCCTAAATGAAATATTTATGAAAATTGCTACCTCAATTAATAAACCAGGTAAAACAATCAATGATCAATATGAAGATGTTCTTGTATAATGGTCAGTGTATTAGCCGATCAAACTGTTCAAATACTTATGTGAATTATAACAATTTGTTGTTCTATATTTTGCAAAATAAAATATCACATATCATTGCAAAAACAAAAAAGTTATCAATATTCATATAAGTGTTGCATTACTTGTTTTAGACAGTTTAGTTGTGAGATATGGTATATATTATATGTTACAATCTATCAATGAGGGTGTGACACAAATATCTCTGACAGTAGTGTAAAAAAAAAGGGTAAAGGGATCCAAAGTATTCTACATAAGTATGTCTACTAGATACAAATCTTTAAACATCTTAATTCAAGATGATATTTTTCCCTTACCCTTCAATTAAACTATAATGCTTATAATAATATAAGCAGTTTGATATTAAAAAAATACAAAATAATGTGAGATTGAAATGTCAAAATACCATAAAAATACCTTAATTATATTATTTTTCTTGAATTTATAGGGCCAATATTGGGTGGTGTTATTGGTGGAGCTTTCCTCATCATCATTGTCATAATTCTAACCATTTGCCTGGTCAAGAGAAGGTGGGTTCAATTAATTAGCTATGGATAGGCAAATACCTTTAATAGAAATTAACACTGTCAAAAACTCAAACATATGATTGTGATAAAAAAAAATGCCTAGTTATAAGGTCAAGCAACCTTTCATATTGCTTCTAAACATTTTACTGGTATATGTTGATATCAAAATTCTAAATGGATACAGAAGAACACGGAGAAGCTTTAGGTTGGCTCCCACCCTCCTATCTCATAATCCTAGGGAGTACCCTGCACATATAATTATGAAAGTCTGTCTCAAAATGTTTTACTTTTAATGTTTTACTTAAGAAATACATGTATGTAGTTGTGGAAGTATTCTTTTAAATCACATTCCTATATATTAGCTTATCATCAAAAGAACATTTAAACAATTCAATTCTTTATCAGCACCTATGATCATAACTTTTTGGACCTTTTCGTTGGACAACATTTCTTTTGCCATTAAGGTATCATGTTTGTTAACATGTTTGCTTTATGTTGCAGGAAAAGCATCAGCTCTTCCAATGGGACTCAGAAGTTAAATAATATGCAGAATAAGAACACCAATGGTCAGATGACTGATTTGACTGATCCAATGGATACTTATGATGAAGCAATCCCTGTAAACAATAGGAAAGGATTTGGAAAAAAAGCTACAGAGGTACATGGAAATAACATTGAATCTGTGGATCAGACTTATGATGAAGCAATTCCTAATTATCAAAGTGGTAACGAACCGAATGGAATAAAAAATGACACCAAAGCACCATATGGGGAAACTTTATATTCAGATGTCAATGAAAGTAAAGGGGATAACAAAAAACTAAAAAAGATAAATAATAAGGAAAGTAGTGAAAACATTGATGATGGTGATAATGATGATGAACCACTAGAGATGTATGCTGTGGTAGCTAAGAAACCTAGTGAGACAAAAACTGAAGGAGTACCATCACCTACTGTTAAGGATGACTCAGATTCTGATCAAGAACCCCCACCAGCACCCCCTAAACTAAATACTGATTTATCTACAGATCTATATGAAAATACCTGATTCAATAGTGCAATGTTTGTAATGAACCTGGAATATGAATTAGTTTTCATTAAGATGAAAACAAGATTATGTGATAGATTTGTTGTGTGACATGTGTCCACACTGGCCAGGTTCTGGCATTATTTCTGTGATGTTATGCTTTAGAAAGATGTGAAATGCAAGCTGTATTTGTACAAACATGAATTGACTATATTCTTCATCAACATTTGAAAAGTAGAAAATGATAGGAAAATGCAGAAAATCCCATGGAAATTCAACTCTGAATAACAAAGAGGTGAAGATATCTAAGAGAGAGGATATTATGTAAACGAATTAGGAAGAGGATATTTTTCTTGTGTTATAGAGTGATGCAGACAAACAAATTCAAATAATAAATAAGGATAACTAATCAAGAGATTTGGAATAACTTTTAACCAGATAGTTAACAATGGTAATTATGCTTTTGAGCATAATATTGAATCTAAATTTGCACCACCTAGTGTTTCAAACCAAACCACAGGTAGAGCTGCACTCTGCACTTAGACAATAGACGCCATAGTAAATCTCATAAATTTATTTTTTGAATAGCATTAAAGCCATAACTTGTACACTTATAGCAGTAATTACAGATGTACAATTGCTATGATTCAATGATCAATATTTGGAATAGCATACATGATAACTAATATATCATAATATTTCGCAGATTTAAATGGACATCCAGTAGTAAAATAAGAAAAAATACAGCTTTGATCCACAGCTTTGACGACAGATTAAATATAAAATCCTAAAAAGAATTATTTTGCATCACAAATAGAAAAAAGGATTTGGAATAAATTTAAAGTGACAATTAGGGGAAATGTTATTGTGCTTTGGGGCATAATACTGAATCTAATAATGCACCACCTAGTGTTCAAACTGAACCACAGGTGGAGTTGTACTCTGCAGTATCACACCAAGTAAATCTTATATTACAGACATTACTGATTCATACAGACAAAATATTTTTAATTTTGGTTTTTAAACTTGAAGTTATTCTGCTACTTTCAATACACATTTTTGACAACTATTATAATTATCATTTTACATTTCTGTAACAATGAAAGTTCATTTTTTCTTTGTTAATAGTATAAGAAAATTCAAAAATGTTGACAAGGTAAGAAAATATCCAAAACATGTTTCAGCGGCTAATAAAAAAGAATGAAAATAAAACTGCATGAAGCAATATATTATTACAATTTTGATGCTATAAACATGCTCTAAATCAAACTATTTTGTACTTTGATACCTTGAAAAATGAAGGAATGATTCCTTTTTGGTGAGAACCTTGTGAGTTCAGGTGGTTTTTTTTCATTTTTCTTAGAGTAATCGATGAAAAATAAAGTTGTGGATCTGAAAATATATGATTTTGACAGGATGACTCAAAAAATATGTTTATATTTCCCTACCTTACTTTTAATCTTTATAGCAATAATTGGAGATGTAGTTGTGTTATGATCCAATGCTTTTTGTCATTACATGTACAGCTTGTATGAATGATAGAGGGGGTGCAGGGAAGATCATCAATGCTGAATGGGTTACCCTCTTTGAAATATTTCAGTACAGCAACGTTTCAATACAATACTTATTCTTGCAAGTTACCATACATATAACTTTCATGATTTCATACCTACACATACTGACAACATATTTTTATAGTACAGACCAGAAAGAATAACTCATGTCATGATTCATTCACTTTTTCTTACGATCTTAATTCACCCTTCATTGGGATTTGCTGTACACAATTTTTGATCAAAACTACTTGAGCATTGGATTTAAATTGGATAAATTCTTAGTAAGTCATGTTCGTGTAGCACCATTGCTGATTCAATATTCTTTGTATTTCTTTACGCAAACACGAGCAGTCCCTTTTTTTCATTGATATGGTAATTAATGTTTTCGTTAGTGAATTTTACTTCCTAGTTTGATATGAAAAGATATATTTCAGCTGTAAAAGTGGCGAAGTATACCTGCTCTGTAGTACATAAATGGTCATACTGATCAAAGAGAAGATTACTTTTTATTCAGTAACTTGAAAAAGAATGAGTGAAATGCTATAAGGTGAGATTGGAGTTTTTGAAAGTGTTTGTGGTATACATTTGATATACCAGTGCAAAACTGATACTTAGATATTGACAAAAAGGTAAGTATCCATTTATCTGACCATGGTTAAAAATATGTTTGTTCGTTATTCATACTCAAAACCCCTAAATCCATAAGCCCCATACTGACTTACAGTGACTAGTTCCGTGCGTGATCCAGGTTCCAAGATTCCACTTAACAAAAGTAAACATGCATGGTTTTGCTTGCTCAATCTACATTGTAGATTTTTTAAAGTCAACTAGGATATTATTTAATGCTTTATCAGATGAGGTTTTAGTGCTACTATAGTGAATTAGTATACATGTAAATGTGAAACGTCCATAATACTTTCTAAATTCTAAAAATAATGTTAGATATTTTTGCATTTTTTAGAAACAGTGAATTTTTATGTACTTCCACAAGTTACAACTAGAATTTTTTTTCTTGGAGCAGAATGGAAGCACCTATACTTAGTGTCATGGCCATGATTCTAATTTGTAAACTTCAGTTATCATTCAGTAAGTTTAATCTTATCAAATTGACAATAATTGTCTTGATTACTTGAATAAACATATGGAAAAGGTACAAGGGCTACATGTGCCAGTTCATAATTGTGACATAATATTATATAAGTGTACATATTACCATTTCTTATATCTCAAACCTATTTTTTTTCATTTTGGGACAAGTAATGGTGAATTTTCGACCTTTCATTTTTTTTCTTTTATGTCTAGTAAGAAAAATAGAAGATAGTGAATAGCAATGTAATTTCGACATTGTTTACTAATTCCTAGGAATTTTCAGAAACAATGGTTAAATTGAAAATAAATGTCAGCATATTGGTTTCTTACCCTTTTATAAGCATGCATGTATTCTAATTGAAAGAGGTTCTTGTTTATTGAATGTCTTTTAGGTCAGAACAAGGTTGCATTTACATGCTACACACTAGGAACCAACTCTAATAGTAGTGTGGTAAGTTGTGGCGGTAGCAAGACAATACAAATCCTTGATGCCAAATGGACATATATCCCTGCTGCATCTAGATGTCCTATAAACCAATTAGATTGTAAAGAGTACCCTGTGACTGCTGCCAATACTTGTCATGGAGTGCAGTCTTGTACACTTACAGGTGGATATGCCTGTAGTTATTGTAACAATACAATCAACAACTGTGTACACCTAACCTATAGGTGTAAAGACTGTAAGTTATTACTACCAATTGACATCCACACAAAGATCATTGTGATTTATTGAAATATAGCGTATATCCTTGAATACATTTTGACCAGGTTGTAAGAATATTAACAGATTATAAGTCTGAAGTTATTAAAGAAATCATCATTGTGTGTGCATATATAATACTATTGATTTGAGTTTAATTATTTGCAAATATCTTTAAGGTTTTGAAGAATCTTGCAAGGATAACTATATCACCTCAACAAAGAGACCGACTATACCAACTACTGCTAGCACCATAACTACTACAACTTCTACTACTACTACTACTACTACATCTTCAACTAGGACTAAGTCTACAACTGACACCAGGGCAGAATATACTTCTGATATTAAGGCTACATCTTTTGATTTCAATATATCAACAACAATCAGTGATAGTATTAGACCCGAGCCATCAAGTACAGCAATAAACATAGCAAATGGTACAATTAAATCTGATAAAATATCCACAGGTCAGTTTTATCCTAATATGGCTAAATTGTTTTTCATGTTTTAATAAGGAATCTTTTTAGTTAAGAATGTCTCAACAGAATGAGAAATTAGATGCAAAACAATGTACATTTGATTATTTTTCTATCTTTTTAGTAAATAATTGTTTTACAGAAGGCCAAAATCAGAGTCAATTAACTCACAAAATGGAGTCCAGCTTCAAGTAAAATTTCAGCTGTCAAAGATGATTAAAAGTGATTTCCCCAAGAGTAAAAAATACACCCCACCCCATAAGAGTCAAAGTGAATTCCCCATGGGTCAAACTGACTCATTAAAGTGTGGACTCATTTTAATGTGTAAGTTTGACTCTTCGAGAGGTCACTTTTACACATCCTAGTTGGTCGTTTGACTGTCTATGACAGCTGAAAATTTGATTTTAATGAGTCAATTAATTCTGATTTGGCCCTCTAGGTTTACAAATTTGGCTTTCACACAACAGAAGTAATATCGTGGATGGATGTTCTTGAAAATGGTCCAAAGCTGTGAACCTAAGGCTAATACAGGCACTATATCCCTTTTTTACGACAATCTTATGTTTTTCTGTCTTCCAGGTCCTATCATTGGTGGTGCTGTTGGAGGTGTGTGTGTTGTCATTATTGTCATTGTACTTATCATTGTCTTCATCAAAAGGAGGTATGGACAAAACTGAAACATTCTTTGATTATGTTATATTTTTTTACAAAGTATAACATTCTTTAGTAAACTAGTTGAAAGAAGGAAAGAAAAAATAATATGTCTGAAAGCAGGAAGTTTAATTCCGACTAAGAGTACATTTCATAAATTGTAAATTGACATCCTCAGGTCTTACAAAACAGTGGAACACAGAATAATCTTCCATGCAATTATTTCGACTTTTAGAATAGCCAGTTTAAGAGCTATAACACTCCATCATGGTTTTTTTTATGATTATGATTCTTTTTAAAAATTCTACAAACTTCATAATAATTTGATTTCAATAACAAAAGATCCCAAATACACACTCTCAGTTTAATGGGTGATGCAACATAACAAAACGTTCATAATGCTCATGTTTTAGCATTGTACTTTGTTGTATTTGTTTAGGAAAAAATTGTCCAGCATCTCCAATAGGAATGAGAAGCTGAATAATATGCAGATGAAGAACACCAATGGTAATGTGACTGATTACACTGATCCAATGGATACATATGATGAAGCAATACCTGTAAACAATGGCGAGGGATTTGGAAAAAAGGCTTCGAAGGCAAATCGAAAGAATTTTGAATCTGTGGATCAGACTTATGATGAAGCCATTCCTAATCACCTAAGTGGTAATGAAGTGAAAGGAATAAAGAATGACATTAAACCACCAAATCGGGGTGGGGATACTTTATATTCAGATGTCAATGAAAATAAAGAGAATAGTAAAAAACTGAAAAAGAAACATAATAAAGAAAAAAACATCCGTGCTGCAAATATTGATGATGATGATGATGATGAACCATTGGAGATGTATGCTGTGGTCACTAAGAAACCAAATGAGAAAAAAACTAAAGGGGTACCACCACCTACTGTTAATAATGACTCTGATTCTGACCAAGAGCCACCACCAGCACCACCTAAACTAAATACTGATTCATCTGCAGACATATATGAAAATACCTGATCAAATAGTGCAAATGTTGTAATGAGCCTGGAATATCAATTGGATTTCATTAAGATGTTACATACTGATTCATCTGCAGAGTTGTATCAAATTGTTTAATCTGGGATTGTTGTGAATGTTCTCATAATTATACGTATATTTTACTCAATTCAAAATGGGCTGGTTCAGGATTATTTTTCAGTGTGGCTTTGATGTAGTGATGCTGCATTTTATACAGGTTGGATTCAAGAAAACTAAGAGAGTGAGGGAATTGACTATTGTCTTATGTAACAGTCATTTATATTTCAGTTTAGTTCATGATTAAAAGCTGAAGATGTCAACAAAAAACTATGCATCACTGACACACAAGTTTTTGACATCGCAAATGCTTTTCATAACATTTTTTAATGAGAACTAATAATTTGCTCACAAATGTATTGACATAGAAACCCATAGGCTAGCTGATCCCCTACTCTTGCTTCATTCTTCATTTTGAAGTTTTATAAGGATCACCGATGACAGATAATGTTATGATTTTAATCACTGCATTTCAAAACTTCCTATTTGGTTGATTTGGCTACTACATGTAGAGTCAATATGCATGTTTACTGTATCATTTGATTGGTTTGTAATTCCTACAAACATTTCATTTTGATTTTTGTAACATTTCTAAATTGAAGGACATTAACTCCAAGTATCATTATAAGGGTTGAATGAAGTCTTATCAAAGATGCAGTTATAATCCTGGTATTATCTGAGTTGACTATTTTTCAAATGTTTATAGACGAAAACAATACAAGGAATATGATCAGTAATTTTTCAAATGGCTACTCCTGTGATAAAAGAATTACAAACTGACTGTTCTGCCATGAAATACATATTTGTCTGTCTAGCGGTACATTTATCAAAATTGCAAACAATATCCTCAAATAATGCTAATTTCATATGTACATATTCAAGTTCAAAGGAAAAATATGAATTTGTGTTTGGAGTTTCATGTGATAGTTTCATGTGATACTCTTTATAAGTGTGAAAATAAATATTGATTATGACAAGAAAATAAAATAAAGAGCTGGTTTGTTTTGTCTTTTATTGTTTTAATGTCTAAGGAAATATAACATAGGGATATTACAGCAACTTATTTGATATCACTATCTTTCCTTACAGAATTAATTTTGATATGACATCACAATACTCCTTATCAAACTCGAATCATTTGCAAAGGTCCTTACAGATTTCAGGTCATGAATTGCGATTTTATTTCAAAAAGCTAGGATTAACATTTTATATTTAACAATTCAATAACTTAAAAAATGGTTAAGATAGTAATGGACCATTTATCAAAAAATTGCCAAATTTGGGTCTTTTGTGTCTCTAAAAGCGGCAGTGAAAACATTTTGCAAAGAACATTTAGCTATAATTTCGAAAAATTGATGCTATATACAGTACATGTTCTCAATTTTTATTGTTTCGTATATCTTAAAAAATGAAGGAAACCTGTTAACTTTAAAAATATGTGTTTATATGTTGTACAACATTTAAAAATCCCAACAGTGTTGGTATTTATAGCTTGGTCACCATAACCATATAAGGTGAAAAGCTTGTATCTCCCATAATAGTAGGTTGTTTGGATACATTCGTGATTTACTTGGTTTTCTTTGTAATGTTCTCAAAGTAAATAAAAAAGTTATATTCTATCATTGTGAAGAAAAGTTCCTGCTTTGTAGAGGAAGTATAAAGTCAGATGATAAGGACAGTTGAAACATATTTATCACATAATTATTACGTAGTAGGCATATATGGTTACCCTGTTGATAGTGTTTGGAATATTGCTTAATATGAATGTTTATATTCAAAGAAGTAAAATTGATCAAGGTAAGCTGCTACTTTTAATCTAGTTATACTGAATTACATGTAATTACAACAGTTGTAAAAGAAATGATCAAAGATAACAAAAAACAAGATAAGGAATAATAGCCGAAATATCTTTCTTTCATACCCCTGCTGCACATTGTCTAAGAGCATGTGTACACTATCCCAATTTCTAATTGTAGCCCATTGACAATCTGCAATGTTTGAGGCATTACAGGAATAGCTACCTTTGATATTTTGAAGTTTGTAGAAAGTGTAAAATGTACTCACTTCAAAGACAAACAAATCTATCAGCGAATTATGAATTGGACAACTAAAAAATGTACAAAATTCAAACTAGGCCTTTACATTGAAATAATTTAAATGTTCCAAGCATTCGGACCTTGTAGAAATTGGTTTTATCAACTTAATTACTGCTTAGAAAACTGATTCGAACAGGTGTTAGGATGTGATCCATGAATGGAACAAGGGCACATCCCTAAGCTATAGAATGTACTATTTGCATGTTTTTTGAATTGCCAACAAAATGGATGATAAATGAGAACTTGAGTTGGCAAATTAACACCCTTTTCTGTTTGTGCACATAATTTCATTATATATATTAGGCATTATAATATGTGTTATTTTAGAGATAGAGATGTAACAGTTTATTGATTTAAGCAAAAATAAAATGGTGATAAGGTAAATTAAATCTTGTTTATTAAATTTTTTATTTGATATAGGACCTGCATGATTCACACACAAGATTCAAAATTTCTGAGTCTATATGTCCTCATATTGATTTGTACACTCAAGTTATTACTATGAAATTATGAAACATTTTTGTTTCAATTGAAAATTCTTAGTACAGCATGTTTGTGTAGCACCATTGCTGATTCAATATTCTTTGTATTTCTCTAAGTAAACATAAGGAGTCACATGTTATTGATATGATAATTAGTGTTTTTGTTAATGAATTGTACTTCTTAGTGCTAAAGAAAAGACCCATTTTTTTTTTTGTTATGATAAAAAATCTATTTATTTTTGATAAACCATAAGACAAGATACAATGCTACACTGTGTCAAAAGGTAAAAAATATTTGTTTGAAAATCTCAGAGCAAAAGTTTCTTAAAATAAGTAGTGATTAAACAGGAAATGTGTCCATTCCTGACCCCCAATGATTGGGGGGGGGGGGCTCATATCCCCATAACTATATATATCTGGAGGCAAAATATTATGTGGTTGAAAATAGTTCCACCCAGATATATAACATGCAAAGTATGAATGGATTTGGCTGACCACCAAGTTCCTTGATTTTTGGATATTGCCTGGTTTTTCATAAATTGCTTCTTAAATTGAACTTACTTACTACTTAACCTCTTCGTCCCGTCTGGGGCATAAGGCCACAACAAAATGTCTCCACCTTTCTCTTTCCTTAGAGATTTTCTCTGCTTCTGACCAGTTGATTCCTGCTGTTTTCAGTTCAGTTGTTACAGTCCTTCTCCAGGTATTTTTGGGCCTTCCTCTTTTCCTGGTACCTTGTGGGGTCCATTTCAGTGCCACTTTAGGGATGCTGTAAAAATGAAGTCATACTCTTTATACAGTGAAGTAAGGTAGATAGATAGATGTGACATTTACTATAAGTAGGAAAGCAAATCTGAGACCTGAAATCTGAAAGTGATTTAACATAAATGTATGTTTAGATTTTTAAGATACACATAGGTCTGTGGAAAGGTTCTTGAAGCTCAGTAGTGGTGTATTTTTGAGTAATTGATAATTTCTATGTGTTTTCAGGATCTGCAATTAATTGGTAGCACAATATGGATACATTTAAACAGAATTTGCTCTCTATTATTTGTATTTGCATGATTGGAATATCAGTCAGTAAGTATGAGATAGTTATTGTCAGGTGGTAAATGAAATTGGCCAATGGAAAGTATCTTTCAATAATGCAAAATAATTTATTTTGAAAAATATGATTTGTTGACAAAGTGTCGCATGAAACCAAAATGTATTGACCTTTGAAAGATTCTCCTTTCATTTCTCATTATTATGACATTACATACATTTTACAATATAATACATTCAGATTGCATAATTTTGTAATTTTCTATACTATTTTTGCCTGTAAACCAGAGTCATCTTTCTTGACAGATATTTCAACATTTCAATACGCTAAAAAAGGTGAAGTTAAAAACTGCTGTGTTAATATGTCATCATTTTAGCAAAAATATCAAATATCTGTAACAGGGTAAACAAACAGGACTATGACAATGCTTTTAAATTGACCAAAAAAAAAAAGAAACCCCAAAAGATGAAAAGATAGATTTCTTTTTTGATAATTTTTTTTTTTAAACTAAATGCATCAAATAAAACATATTCTTTATGTCTCTCTTGTAGGTCAGGTTTCTGTTGCTTTCAAATGCCGCAATCAAGGGAATGACATTGTTGCAAAATGTGGTGATAATATTGGTCTTACAATAAAAATACTTAATGCCAGGTGGACATCACATAGATATGATGCAACATCTCGTTGTCCATACCAAACTTCAGGTTGTACTGACAATCTCTTGGCTGTTGCAAATACTTGCCATGGACAGCAATCCTGTATACTGACTGAAGCAAGTGCTTGTGGACCTTGCACCAATCTGGCTACAAACTGTGTACACCTAACATATATATGTGTAGACTGTACGTTATTATTATAATCAAGTGTCTTCAAATAATGATCTATTCTGAATTCTATTTGTGAAAATATTTTTTTGCGAACGTTTTTACCTTGATTTATTCATGAAATATTGTCTAATTAAGCTTTCAACTATCTTAGGTTCTAACGCACAGTGTAAAAGTACATTTGCTTTCACAACCACTACAACATCAACAACAACGACAACAACTAAACCTACAACAACTACAGTAACATTGCCAACAGTCACCCACGTAATGCAAGATTTCAGCACAGAAATGACACTTAATGCCATTAATATAAGCACAAGTATCCAGGTTACAAGTTCTAAGTACAGAACAATGTTATCAACAAATCCTACATCCAAAAACAGCACCAAAGCGATGGAAGACAAGGGAGTGCCAATTGGTATGTTTCTTTACTTACAATTACAGCAGTTTGTAAAGCACTAGTACATATGATATGCAATGTAACTTTAAGAAGATTTTTGTGCTACAGAAACTGAGGCAGTGTTTGATACCATTTTTTTTTATCCAATTTGATACATACCTCAGTTTTTTCCTTGCAGTCCCCCTGTTAGGTGGTGCCATTGGTGGAGCAATTGTTGCCATCCTTATCATTAGCATGATCGTTACTATATGCATATGCCAAAAAAGGTAAGCTTACAAAAGAAAATCCCTTGAAAAAAATGGTTGATTACTATTCAAAACATAAATCATAATCATAATAAAAATAATACAAATTATAACAAGGATATCAACAATAAGAACATTTCTCTTTATCTAGTTATATCTTATAAAAATAAGTAAAGAAGATATGCCGATACTAGCATGATTGTTATAAATGACCCTCTTCAATGATATAGATATTATATAAGAAAAGAGGGTTCTGCAATATGTGTCTGTGCAAAATCTGAATAATTGTCTTGATGCTCCTAGCATTGCAGAAACTTGTTAATACAGTTGCCGTGTATACATTATGTTTAAGGAAAAACCTGTCCAGCACCTCCAATACCAATGAGGAACTCAATGGTTTAGAAATGAAGAACCATTTTACTGACACAATGGATACTTATGATGAAGCAATTCCAGTAAACAAGAAGAAAGGATTTGGAAAAAAGGCTATAACTGCTAATGGAACTAATGTTGAAACTGTTGACCAAACTTATGATGAAGCAATTTCTAATTACCAAAGTGGTACTGAACTGAAAGGATTGAAAAATAACTTCAATTGTTCAAATGGGGATGGGGATACTTTATATTCAGATGTCAACAAAAGCAAAATTAATACTAAAAAGATGAAAAAGAAAAAGAATATAGAAAAAGACATCCCTGCTGATAACATTGATGATAATGATGAGCCACTAGAGTTGTATGCTATGGTCACTAAGAAACCCAATGAGAAAAAGACCAAAGGGAAACCACCACTTACTGTCAATGATGACTCAGATTCTGATCAAGAGCCACCACCAGCACCACCTAAACTGAATACTGACACTTCTGCAGATGTATATCAAAATGTTTGACCCAAATATGTGAATGTTGTTTTAACCCTAACATATGATTTTGATTTGATAGAAATAAGTGCAGGATTATTTTTCAGCCATGGTGTTCATTGGTTATGTGACTGCTTTGCTTTGAGATGCTTACATTTAGAAACATTGAATCAAACTAAACTTTGACATTAATTTACTACATGTAGATTCTTTCATTAGTTATACTTGCTGTAGTCAAATAGAGGTGAGACTTTTTCTGTATAAATTGATATTTCAAAATAGGTTCACATATAACTTTTGACACTATGACTACTAAGGCTTGAAAAGTAAAATAAAGTAGTAACTGATCAAAATAAATGAAAGCTGCCACTGCTTTCAATACTTTAAATAGCCATATATCTTTTCAGGATAAAAAAATAAAGAAAAAAATAATATGAAAAATCTAAAACAAGCTGAATTATTTGGTATGTTAACAACTTGGAAATTCTCATTTTTTATATTTTCAGATATGTTTTTTACATTTATACAACCTATAAGTATTGGAACAATCTATCATATTAATTAACTATTTACTTGACCTAAGGAGACACTGATGTTGCTTAGATGATATCGTTATATAAAAAAGAATTTGGAGTCGCAGTAGACCAATGACTATGCAGATTTGAATAGTTAATTTTGCGCACATTGTGATTTTCTGTTACAAATGTGTTGTGTAAATATGAAGGAATTTCTTATACTGTATATATTATATATATTACATTTGAACATTAGATTGGTTAATTGGAAATCTCTGTAATGTTTTATTTTCTGCTATTTTAGATCTTTTAGAAGGTGTGTATTTCTAATGTTATGGCCACAATTGCCTGTTCTCATTCTATCAGCCCTATTTGTTTTGTTTTTTGAAGGTATGGTGCATTGCATATTCTATGTTTTAAGTAAAAGGTCATTATTTTGTACTTTTTGATAAAATAAAGACACACATAAATCAATTGCTTAATGATAATGTTTCCATACCTATAAAAATAATGAATCAAGCGTCCCTAATCCTTTGAAGCTAAAGTGTGTCATCTTCAAAGACAAGATCTTCTACGTAAGATTATTGCAAGATGCCATTTTGATCACATTAACGTTATGTGTTATATCAATGATCCTACACTAAACATTTTTTAACCCTCTCTTGCTCTTTTAAAACATTGCATAGTGAAGTGCCAAATACTTGACCTGCCACTATAATCTTTTTCCTCAATATCACTCCATAAAACCTGGACCCACTGCACAACTTAGTTCCTAGTACTGTTAAAACGGATTTTATATTCAATTATCTTTGTATTTCTGAAAATAGAAAATGTTCATACACAAGCATTGATATGAAAATGGCTGGTTTTATTCATGAAATTTACTTCCTAGTTTGTGGTGAACGATTCATCTTACCAATACACGTAGGACACTAACATTTCATATAGATTTATAGATTAGAGGTGTAGTTATATTTTCATTTGGTGACTGGTAGCAGATTATATGACGTATTGCAATATATGGATACAGTTTTGGGAGTGTTTGGGACATATAAATTATATGAAAGATGAATGCAATGCTGATACATAAACATTGATGGAAATACTGTGGAGGGATATTCATTTTAGGTAAAATATTCCATGATAATTAGACAAAAACAAGTACGACACAGTGAACAAAATGATAAAAGCACAAGAAAATATTTTATTCGTGTTATGGGCACCTCGTGGGGTAATGTGATGATACAAACAGCTACAATCGAACTGTGCACATATCACTACTAGATCAACTAATCTTTTATATTAGGTCCTGCTATCAACGATAAAATAAGCACATATCATGAAACAAAGGGTAATAATTTCATTTGATCACAAAAAACCTGCAAAATCGTGAAAGTTTAACAAACCAAGTTATTGGACTAATTTGATATATAAATCATTTACTTTTTGGGGTCTAATCATGATACATTTTTTTCCATATTCTAGCTTCAGTTTTGTGTCTTCATACAATCATACCAGTTGCAACCAGAAAATTTAAAACATATCCTCAAATAGAATGGAAACAAAAATGCTAAGTGTCTTTACTACAATTGTTATTTGTGAACTCCAGTTATCACTCAGTAAGTTAAAAGATGTTCAAATCTTATCAATCAATGTCTTGTTGATCAAATTATAGCCATGATCAAGTTTTAGCCAATATAAAAAGCACTAGTTCACAATTATTGTATCATAATTATAACTTATAACTTATCATTGTATCATATAACTTAAAAGTTATACCATTTAAATGTTAAAACACCTACTATTTCTACTACTACTATTTGTAGTTACATGTATCATAAGGAAAAAAGCTTCCTGGATTTTACACTGACATTTTTCACTTAGAGAGTCAGTGGTAAAAGTAAATATTTTACCTCACAACTTTCCTTTCACAGACGTGCGAAAAAATATAATAGTGAATGGCAAATAATTTACACATTGCATACATATTTCTTAGAAATTCAGGAAAGAAATGCAACATACATGTAAATACATGTACCATTTGAAATATGCACTTTATTTTTGTTGAATCTCTTGTAGGTATCAACAAGGTTGCTTACAAGTGTTACTTAAATTATGAAAGTGGTGGGGGTTTAAGTTGTGACAGTGGCAAGAAAATACAAATCCTTGATGCCAGGTGGACAATTCAACACGAAGGAAAACCGAAATGTCCAAATGACCCATCACTCTGTCAAGACTATCCTTTGAACACTGCCGATACTTGTCAAGGACAGCAGAATTGTACACTTACAGATTTAAGTGCTTGCAGTCGTTGTTCTAATTTAGCAACCAACTGTGTACACCTAACTTATAGATGTGCAAACTGTAAGTTATTATTCATTCATATCCACTTATAGATTATTGTATTAAATTGAAATATTTCAAATGCATGTAAACATGTAGATAAATCAGCCTGCAAGAAAATCAACAGATTATAATTCTCAGGAACACTTCAACACGATAGATATTTTTCTGTGGATTTCATTTCGAACTAATACTGTTAGGTAGTAATAATTATCTCTGTGAATGTTATACCGATGGACATTTTATCTGCACATGTCTGTGTCCCTAAATATGCCAATGAGTTTAACTCATTCAATTTAAATATTTTTAGGTGTTGATGAAACATGCAGCAGCACATATACTACCACAACTAAAAAAACAACTACTACAACTACACTTTCAACATCTACTACTACTACTACTACTACTACTGCATCTCCAATTACAACTACAACCCGGTCAACAACAGATGAGATGGCAGAGAGGACATCTAACAGTCAGATCACATCTTCTTATTTCAATTTATCAATAACGACCCACGACGAGGGTGGAACTATAAAGTCATCAACCAAAGCAAATAACCTTAATAGTACAGACACAATTGAATCTGATGAATACACAGGTTAATAATTGCTTTATGCTATAATTATACGATATTTTTCCTCAACTTAAGATTATCTCTTTAAGAATGAGCCAAGAAATAGTACAATAGTATCCATCAATATTTTACATGAATGGATTATGATTTCTAATTTTATTTGTACAATCATGTCGTTTTGTATGTTTGCAATAGTAATGATATATAAAATTAGTTAGAAAAGATAAAAAGATCATGTACACTTTTAGATTTTAGGCTAATACATTCACATCATGTTTTTCTTACAAGTTCTATATTCTATTATCTCTAGGTCTTATCATTGGTGGTGCTGCTGGTGGTGCAGGTTTTGTCATCCTCATCATTGTACTTATCATAATCTTGGTCAAAAGAAGGTAAATAGCAACAGTACTATACAATAATTCTGTAAAGAGATGGACAAAATAAACTTAAGATTCAGTGATGATTTTGTTGTATAATGATTATTGTTAAGAAAAATATAATATTCTTTAGTAAATCAGTTAGAATTACATACCGGTAATCATTAGAATTGATTCAAAAACTTATAATTATACAATCCATCACCTAATACATGCATTTCCAAGCATTTCTGCAACGAATATGTTGTATCTGTTTTCCCAATGAGTCTTTGAGTCACATGCAGAACATAATTACCCTCACATGATATTATTATATATATTTTTGTTTTATTGTTTAGAAACAAACTGTCCAGCACCTCCAATGGGAATGACAAGTTAGATAACATTGGTGAATCTACTACTACTGATGGTGTGTCTGGTTTCACTGAGCCAATGGATACTTATGATGATACACTTCCAGAGACAAATGGAGATAATTTTGGATCTGTGGACCAGACTTATGATGAAGCAATACCTGTTACTTGAGTAGCAAAATAAATGGGTGTGGGAATACTTTGTATCCTGAGGTCGGTTTCAATTGACGACTTAGTCTGACTTATCTATGACAATGCACTTATGTCCTCACTTAGACTTAAAGTGGGTTTCAAGTGACAACTCAGACCTTTCCTAACTTTAAAAATGGCGATTTTTTACTCAAATCCTGAGCAAGCTAGATAGGTCACTTAGCTTGTCTTAAATATGGACGTTACTTTTACGAGTTGAAAATGAGGCTTCACTTCGAAGTTTAAATCTCTCCTTGCACGTTATTCATCACATGTTGTAGCGGTAAACATGGGCAGATATCTCAAAAAACAGTATTCTATATACAACATTCTATTTGAGTACTGAAAAATTAGCAGTTTGTCAGTTTGACAGTCTCAAAGCGCTTTGTTTACAAATACCTGAAGGGGTTCCCTACTACATATGCATAATCATACAATTTTGAAAGCATGAAATATTCACAAAAAAATCTTATCAGTTTTACCATATTTGTTGTTTCTTATATTGTTTCAAAGTTACAGGGAAATGTTTTTGTATATCACATTAGTGTTATGCATGCAGGGCCTTAAGGAAGAACAGTCACTAACTGGTTAGGCCACCCTGTCTTAATATGCTTGCAATAAAATATAAAGATTAAAAAAAAAAGTAATAAATTATCAATATAATACAACCAACACCCTATCATACTTTTATTGTAACTATAGTGTCAAATCTATCCAATATACGATCTAAAATTAATCCTGGGAGGAAGCTCAGTTTTATCAAAAAAACATACATGTCGTCAGTCTAGAGCAAAAATGCCTGAAAGTCATTTTTTGGCAAAAATGAGTTAAGACTGCCATCCTATGCACAATATCATTGGCCACCTTTCTATCTAGGTA
>JAVSBT010228418.1:0-13034 GCA_033118115.1 Pharyngocirrus eroticus | reverse complement strand
ACACCCTGGGAGACTAATCATAGACTATTTACCCTGTCAACAACTAATTCCAGGAACTTAGAATGACCAAAAAAAAAAAAAAAAGAATGTTCTCATGATAATAACATTTACCTCTTAAGTGTCTTAAGCCTAGTGAAATTCCCTTTAAATGATGAAAGGATTCTCTTAGAGCCAGGATAATCCCATTATTTATGAGCTTTTCTTCTTTATCTTTGCTGTGCATGTCTCCCAGAAACGATGCTGCATAAACTCCTAAGCTTTTAAAGATAATGTTCGGTGATAGTCTGTCATTTTTTCATGTTCTGTAGCTATATTTTCCCATTCTACAGCTTGTAGTGTTTTGTGACCTTTTGATTCAAGTTGTGAATACATTGGATGAATTTAAATGCTTTGAATCTATATAGGTATCACAGGAAGTAAAAGCTAGAGCTTATCCCTTGTGTCTGCAGTTAAAGCGACTGGAAGTTTTTTACTGCCCCTAGACAGGATGCTAGTCTATTGCAGGTTATTTTCCCAGAATTGTTTATGTTTCCTGGGTGAAGAATGGTAATGTAACAAAGTATCTTTCCCAAGGTCACAGACATGGGGCAAAGCAGGGGATCGAATCCTCAACCTTTAGATCTCTAGTCCATACTTTGTATAAGAAAAAAGGTTTTCTATTCATTTTAAAAATGTGGTTTCTCACAACCAGTGTCAAAGGTTTGATAGTCTACCTAAAGAAGGATTCACAATGAAACATGTTGTGGTTGTTTTTATACAAAAGTGGTCAATAATCTTTTAATTGCATAGAAATATGTAATTCTCAATGGGAATTTAACATGGGATAACTGATCAGAATAAGCTTCAAAAGGGTAATTAAAGCCTTTTCAGAACATTTCCTCCATGTTAAATTCTCATTGAGATTATAGAAATGCTGTTTTTCCACATTTCAATAGAATATTAAAATTAATTCCAGTTAGCACTAAGACTGACTTACTATGACATACTACTCTTAACTTTTATGAAAATAAAATCCTTAAAAAATCTTTAAAAAACCTTCAGTGAAAAACAAATCATGTTTTAACCTTCTGAATTCTTGTATAGTTATATAATTTTGTTCTTATTAATAAAACCTACTTTTTATGTAACACTATTTCTTGTATAAGTATCAATTCCTGTGATTAATAGATGACAGACAACCTTTCCAATTCATATCAATTATCATGCTTGTGTTAGCACCTAACCACAAAAACACCCACATAAATGTGAATGTGGGGTATTAAATTTATAAAAAAGTAATCATTATCGTCATTTAAAACCTGGCATTGCAAGGATCCACAGTAAAAAAATCTATCAACTGGAGAGGAAAACAATAGCTTATTCTCTAACAGGTTTACTTCTTGATACAAAGAGATGTTAAAATGACATTTTTTTAGTTTTCAAGATCTTTCTTATAACCTTTTATAAGATAACTCAGGAAATATTATTTAGATATCTTCAGAGAGGTCAACATAATGATTTTTTGCACTGCCCCAGGTGGCAAAAGTTTCTACAGGTCCTCATTCAAAATCCCCTGTCCCAAATTTCGAATCCACTAACCCTACCTATCTCCACCATGGACATTTCTTCGTACCTTAAATTGGACAGTAAGAGAAATATCCAATGTCCCTTAGTCTTATAGACCCCTTACGGTGAGAATCTAGGGGTCTGCCTTGATTATCTGGGGGTCTTGGACCTGGAGACATGCTTTTGTGTTGACCCCTTTAGTATCAATAAACCATAATTATTTTGTAATGTTATTGTATCTAAGTATAGTGATTAAGTAGATTAAGTGGTGCCTAAATATCACTTTTTTGTGCTGCTATTTACCAGTACTATTTACTTTTAAACCAGGGTATGACAAAACAGATTTCCCGTATGCCCCAAGAAGATCCCTGTCAGCAACAGGTTTATGGGAACAAAGATTTTGAATTTATTTGCCATTAATCTGCCCTTTTTTAAAATAGTGATGTATTGATAGCTATGAATTAAGTGTTGATGCAATTTACTACAAAATATCACTAACATTACTTGACATCACTATTTTTTCTAGAAAAATGTACATTGTGTTTTTTAGCATAAATCCAAGTAAGAAAGCGGGAGAACATCAGGATTCAATTGTCGGTATATTTGTTTTATTACTCCAAAGTTCTAAATATCACATAATGTATATAGTTCATTTACTGCTAATATTCTGTTCTAAACTTTTAGAAAAAATAATGGTGGTTTATGTTATTAGTGATATTCAGTTGTAAAATGGAGTCAACACTAGATAGATTGGTACCAAATGATCACTTCTTTATGTTGCTTATATTTACTGATAATTATCACTGATATACGTATACTATAAGCGAAAAATAGCAACACCATCTAGTATTAGAGAGGATTCGGGTCGATTGAGCTATGAATGCGGTGTAAAATTTGCGCTAATGTTGTGTAGCTCCACAAAATTAGCGCAAATTCTACACCGCATTCATAGCTCAATCGACCCGAAACCTCTCTATTGACTCCATTTTCCCCCATTAAATCAACAACATAAAACATCCCCATTTTCTTTTAAGCGTGTAACCATACACTTTGTATTGTAAAAAACTTAATTTACAATGACACACATTCATACAGCAACTAATAACAAATGATAGTTAAAATACATTTTACAAAACACACAACAAAGAAATGTATACAGTATCAACTTAAGTTGTCTTGTGCCAATATCGCAATCTTTTAAAAATGTCCTTCAGCATTAGGTTCCCTTAGTATAGATGATAACAACGATATAAATCAACCTTTATAAAAGGATGACATTAGATTTAGAAACCCCATTCATGTGTTTTCATATAATTGTCACTTATTGTTAAAATGTCCTTTGTTTTATTGCTTTATTTTCAAAGGACAAACACATATTTAACCTTCCCCGCAAAGTCTGGAACTTCAAGAAATGGAAACAGTCTGACGTTTTCCAACTATGGGTAACTTTTTACAGGGGATCAGTTGAAAATCGACTGGTACAGATCGATACGCATGCACACCATCACTTCAGAGCCCAGGTAAGCTAGCTGGTTCGAATGGTAAACTAAAGCCAAAATGGGGGTTGCCAAATTGATGTTGTGCTACTCTCATGTTGTTTCAAGGGGTCAATAAAGTTGTGTCAGAGGTATGCTGTGCATTCAGATACCACTATTCATCCGAGCTCCCTTTGTCCTCCCCCCTGAATGGCAGAAATCTCCAATGTCTTAGAGATTTTTTAAGGCTTCTGCAGCACTGGAAACCCTATCGTTGATGTATTTGCATTTAATGACTATGGTTTCACTTCTTCTAGTTCTAAAATCTAGCCCAAGGGACACGATGAGAGTTTTTTCATCGAAGGCAAGTACCGAAGGGTTCTGTAGCTTTCTTCCAATGTCAACAAGAGAAAGAAATATTCCATCAGGTGAGAGGTGATGAATACAATGTTTACGGTAATCCGCCACCAAAGTATGACCCCATGGGTCAACGCAGACCCCTCTCGGTTCAAGCAAGCCATTGTTACCTGCCCACAGACATCCATATTCCCAGACCAATATACCATTACTACCATATTTGCACACTGTACCAGAACCTTGGTTTGAGACAATCAACTCATGTGTTGGAGCCACACAAAGATACTGAGGCTTATTCAATCCAGTCGTTATGAAGGGTTCAACCCTGGACTGACCTTTAAAACATATATACACTGTGTTTGATGAAACAGAGCCAATGAAAAGATCTCCTCTACTTTGGTCGAGTGCAAGACCTATTACAAAGTCATCTCGCAAACTTTTGGGAAGATTTATTATTCTAGTCGTTTTTCCATTCTTCTTCACAACTTTAATGTTTTTTTCAGCTTTATCTGTGACATAAAGGTGGTCTTTAAATAATGTTATAACCTGTTGGTGTTTCATCTTTTTGTATGTCATAACTTTTTGTGTTCCATTCGTTTCAACTACCTTTATGGTGTTTCCAACAACACACAAGATTTCGGAACCCTTTCCATCCACGAACACACCATCCAACTCCTCATCATTCGACAACTCCCGAATTAATTCAAATCCAAACAGATATGGTCTTGGAACCTGGAGTATTTCTTTTTCAGTGATCACACATAATTGTTTCTGAAGATAATGTTCGGTTTCTTGAATATCTCTGCATTGTAGGCGTAGTTTTCGAGTTACGATCGTGTTTTTTTTAATCTCTAGATATTGCAGACGTGTAACAAAATCTCTGTATTTCAGGGATAATTCAGAGTCGGATGCAAACATAAGGAATAATGCCATATAATCTTGGGTATCTTGAAGTTTGCCAAGTATATTGCTCTTGGCAATTTTTTCAACTTTCCCTTTTCTTCGCTGTGCCGTATCGTTGATTTCCAGGACATTTTTTTCTACAATTTTGTCTATTGCTGCCTTCAACCTTTCTCCCCATATCTCGCATTTTCTGACGTTTTGATCACACTCGATATCGATTTCATCTAATAAATTTTCAACAGCATGGTGACCGACAGAAACTCTTTCAATGTGGCTCTCTATTTTCTTCTTTAAAATCTTGCTTGCTTCTCCCAGGGACTTCGTTTCATGACCACCATCATTATGATTTGTATTTTTACAAACGCGGCATATTGAAAGTCTGCAGCTTTGGCAGTAAAACTCCAGTTGTTCTGAATCAGTTTGGTGATCTCCACAAACTGCATTTGCCGAGGGCAGTACCTGAGACAGGTATCGTTCTTCGTGGATTTCTGATACCGATACGACGTTATGGTTACTGGAAGAGTGCCGCCCAATATCAGCTGAACAAAGGTACAATTTACATGTTATACAAAAGTATGAACTATCCTTAAAATCTTCGCATTTTTCACATTTGGGAAAAGTGTTTGAAAAGATGTCAGCAATCTCCTGTCGTTTGTTTTGTAGCAGTTCTTTTGGAAGTTCTTCCACATCATTATTCGGGACCCACGTAACCGAGTCGCACACAGGGCAGCGTATAATATGTGTTTGCCTATACATGTACTGCCGAACCAACGAATCGATGCAGCTGGCATGACACAGGTGTAAACATTCAAGTTGTATTAATTGTGATGCCACATCTGTTTCACAAACAACGCATATAAGGATGTCGTTTAAGTCGTCAGAATAATCCCATCCGTTGAAAATAGATCCTGATGCCATGTTCAAAGTTTGCTTTGAAAAAGAAAAGAAGGCAAACAATGAGAAATAAATTCACCATAATAATAATTATATGGACATTTCAATGGAAAGTTATTGCATACGAGATATTTGAAAATTCTAACTACAAAATAAATGTCTTCTAATTGTTTTATACGATAGTGAATCAGTATGATATCACTATCTTATTTAGTTATATACCTTATAGCTGTATCCTTTAAATACGTCCTGCAAATCCAATATCAATGGCTGAGGGTGCTGAACTGAAATATGTGGATGTTTTTCCCGATCCCATATACTATCGTGGAAAAAATTAAAGCAACCACCTGTAAAACATTATCATTGTATAATAAGCCAAATATTTTCAATAATTTTGTACTCTAATTTTTGTTCTCAATATTTCCTCATTAAATTAAGTCGATGTACAAGTCACAATATATTTTGGAATTGATTTCCAACCCACTGAAAAATATACCCCTCCCCTCAGTATTTCCCTATCTGATATTTTTATGCAGGCATTTGGCAAGTATCATTAAGATTATCCCTTTATTACTTCTTTATATTTCAAAACTTTCACCAAACAATTAAAATTGTTTCTTTTTACAAGAGACCCACCTATGAGATTATTTTATGTTAGTACTTGGGTAACTGCACATGGTTTGATATTAGGGTTGCCCTCAGTAAAATTGTTGGTCAATTCTGACGTTTGGTCCAAGATAACCCATAGTGTCGGATTATTGATTGACTGTCTCTTTCATTGCTAATCTACTTATTATCTCTCTAATTACAAATGATTATTTTACTGGTATTAAGGTTTTAAAACCTTTTTGCCAATTATAGGGTATACCCTACAACCTCAAGGTATGGCAATTTTTTTTTTGAAAAAATCAAATCAAATCTGATTGAGTATCTTCTGAAAGGAGCTTCTTATACTGTAGAAGCAAAACATATTATAATAACACGAAAGACTTAAAAGCAAATATGCTGCCACCTTGAACCACCATTTTTTTAGGTGACTGCAGTAATTTCTTCCACCACTGTACAGAAGGTAGAAAATCAATTCTGTTAAAACCAGGATAATCTTTTCAAAAGTAACCAAAGACTCTGTTTTCTTGTTGGCAAAAACAAATGTAAGGGCTAATCAATTATGTAAAGTAAATGGGTCGAAAATGTATATTTGGCATAGAACTAGGCTATTATCAAAGAGGGAGAAACATACAGGGGGGGGGGGGGTAAATGGAATAAATACTAGATTTAGGGGTACTAAAATATCACTATTATATGTTGCTATTTCCACTAATATACATTGTTAGTGAAAAATAGAGTGATATATAATTTTGTGGAATTATATTTGTTACATAAAAAGACTTTTGGATCTAATAAAAAACATGTACATGTCCAAAAAAGATTTAAGTCCACCAGGTCCCCTTGAATCATGTTGCATGGATCCCCGACAACTGACTGTAAACAGCTTTTTTTTTCAACAATGATTTTCTTTTCAAAGCATGGAAGCGTTGCAAAATGTAAAAATATACATTGATCGTTAAGAAGCATGCCATAAATTACCATCCATGCAAAATTCATCAATCGTAAAATAAAATACATGTTAAAGTATTGACTTATAGTTCAATGAAAATGGTGAAATGATATTCCTCATGCAAGATATTTTTATTTGAAATACAGCCTTAAAATTAGGAAAGTGAAAGTGACTTGGTTCCCAGCACAATTAAATGTCTTTTTAGCCCAAACATATTTCAGACAAAGTGCTTTAAGCTAAATTTTTACATGAGGAATCTGGTAAGAACATGCAGAAATTCTAAAAATTGTTTTTTGGTGTATTCAGTGTAGAATTTGTTGGATGGTTGGTTAGTCCCACTGAAAGGAATTTGCGATATCTATTAATCTTAGCATACATGAATTGTCACAAAGAATAGTGATAATTAGAGGTAAATTGGTCTCAACTGTAGATTTAGTGGTACCTAAATTTCACTATTTTGTGTTGCAATTTTCCACCAATTAGCACTGCTAGTGAAAAAGAACAACACTAAATAGTGATTTAGTGGCATCTACAATTTTAGTGTTGATGCCATTTTACCAATTAACATCACTTTCCTTTTCTATAACAGCATACATTCATAGAGAGCCAAGTAAGAGTCATTTGACTCATAAAAAGGTTTCAACTGGCCAACTAGAAAGAGTAAAAGTGATTTCCCCAAGAGTGAAACTGACTCATTGAAGTGCTGGACTCATAGGGATGTCACTTTTAATCATCCTAGTTAGCCAGTTGACTCTCGTTGACAGCTGAGATTTGACATATCATTTAGCTGGACTTCTTTTGATGAGTAAATTGACTCTGATATGGCTATCTGTGTTCTTTGGGTATTTTTGATATGAACCAAAGTAAGAAAGCTAGACAAACACCAGTATTCAATTGTGGATATTTTTTTTATTACTCCAAAGTTCTAAATATCACATAGTATTGTTATATTTGACTGCTATATTTTGTTCTATGCTCCTAGAAAAAATAGTAATGTTTTGTTTTGATAATGATATTTAGTTGTAAAAGGAGCCAACACTATATTAAATGGTATCAAATGATCACTACTTTGTGTTGCTATTTTTGACTAATGTACACTATAAGAGAAAAATAGCAACATCAATTAGTGATGCTGAGGCACCATTAAATCTATTGTCAACTCCATTTTACCATTAAAAACAACGCAAAACATCATAATTTTTTTCTAAAAATGTATTCATTTAAATACACTTTTTTTTTTATAAAACCTCTTTATTTACAATGACACACCATCATAAAGCAACTAATTATCATAAATAATATTCAGATAAAATACATACATACAAAAACAAACAACAAAGGATTGTATACAATATCAACTTGAATTGTCTTTTGCCAAGAATATAATATATGGTCAAAAAAATGTGTTTGTACATGAAAAATAGAGCAATCAAAAAAGGACTTTACAGAGCAAAAACTGACAAATATATGAAGACACAAGAATGGATTTTCTAATGTCACCCTATAATTGAAAATGTTGATTGATATCTTTTAAAAATACCTGTTGTAATCTTTTTAACTTTAAAGCGCTGTATACATATACACCAGTAGCCTTTAAGAGTTTATGGGCTAAAGTATAGGGTTGTAGTATACCAATTTCTCACAAATGTATACACCGCTTTAAGGAAACCTAAAAAAATGTTCTTTCATCTTTTAAGAAATGCCTTCAGCTCTAGGTTTCCTTTAGCACTAACAACTGATATTCAAGATATCAATCAACCTTTTCAAAACAAAGGGTGACATTAGAAACCCCACACATGTGTTTTCATATAATTGTCATTTATTGTTCTGTAATGTCCTTTTATGTTTGATTTATTTTTCAAGGACTAACGATTTTTTTAACCTTCTTGACATTTGTCTGTCATTGAAATGATGACCAGCAATCTATGAAACCCTATCCAAGAATATAAAGGGTTAATCTAGACTAGTAACTATTATCCATAAATACACAATAGAGCCATAATAGAAGATTTATAAAACTACAATTATACAGCTCTCATTAATCACAGCTTGCTTTGAGAGATGACCTTTAAAAAGGAATCAGATAAATATTGGTGACAAAGAGTGACATTTTGAATAATGAGGGTGAGAGATATTTCATCTACTGAGGAAAGGTTAATAAATGTATTGTTACTTAAATCTTTTCATTTGTTAACATTCTTACAAGTTTGATTATATTCAGTTTGTTTTCCCTTGGTATTTTCTAAGTTGCAACCCTTCTCCTGCACTCTTTATTTATCTTCAAGAAAACCTAGTTTTATATACTACTATAAAAATATATGGATGTTTTGTACTGTTAGTGATAAAGTAGAGTCCACACTTGGAATAAGCATTGCCTATGCATCTGTATTTAGTAGCGTTGCAATTATTTTACTAACTGTGTATATTTGTGTTAAATAGCAACATTTATATTTGTATATGTTCTTTTTGTAACAATTTACGGAAAATAAAATATTATCATTATTATTATTATTAACACAAAATTGTAAAATAGTCAAAAACCGAGGAATGAACGTAGTTTTGCTAGCCATTATCATGAAGCTTTCCTTGAATCCTAAATTGTGGCCACAATTTGAGCCAATTAACATGGAAACTTTGTCTTGATATTGAAGGTCAAATGACATTTTTTTTTACCACATCATCCAGACAATTGATTAACACATCCCACACATACACATATTGATATTTGAGTCTTTGTAATCATCATCTAGCAGCTTAATAATATTATCACATAGTCTGTGCTTAATATGTAATGATGTCCCATAATTATTAAGCATTTTATCAAAAAATAACTTTTAACAAGTTCTGACATAAAATCACAGTTTTGATTAACACTTCAATTCTCTCAACTTACTACACCTTCAGAGAACCACTATGTAAATAGAAAATTTTCATTTATTGTAAATTTATTAGACTAGAGAGGTTTTGGCTCGATTGAGCTATGCATGCGTGTATAATTTGCGCTATTTTTGTTGAGCTACGTCATCAATTGTTTCAAGATATGTTATGTTTTAGCTCGTGAAACCCATGGTTGCTCGTGAAACCTAGCATGCATAGCTCAATCGACCAGAAACCTCTCTAATACCTCAAAAGGGGGTCTCTGGGAAATCTTCTTAAGATTGGCATTTCCCATTAACCATTTTCTTGCAATTTTCCAAAACCCATGCAGGGAAAGGCCACTCAACTTTGCTAATGCTTGGAATATAAATCCCACCTCAAAAGCTTATTGAATAAAAGGCTTCCCTGGGTAAAATATGGTATGAATAAAAAAAATATGAAAATAAAAATAAGAAGACAATAACTGTGAAAATTGATATTCATAATAGAAAAGAGGGAGCATGCAGATTATCTTTCTTGATTTTTTTTCTAAGGTTTTTTGTTCAAAACTCACTGTCCATATGATTTATCTTAAAGTATCCCTGGATGATTTTTAAAAAATCTTTTTTATATCAATGATTTATAAGATGAAGAACAAATGTAAAGATATCTTGGAAAAGTTTCATCAGGCTGGTAATTGATAATTTTTTTGAATTTTTTTAAACTGTACTGTGCATTCTTGTTTATGCTTTAATTTCATAACTTGTTCTTAATTCTATCGAACAAGTTTTAATTTTTTCATATTATATAAAGCTCACTTTTTGATGTTCTCATTTACCTGAAGAAGTCTGTTGCTAACAGACGAAACGTCGTATTGATTGTTTGTACATTTTTGGTTGTAGAATAAAAGAAAAAAATTCAAAAAAATTCAAAAAAAAAAAAAAAATGTAAAGATAACTATCATTTTTCTACAGAGGTGGTTCTATCAAAGAGGTACGGCTGTATCACCATCAATGCATTGATAAATTCTTAAAAGTATTCTAATATAATGTATACACAGGTTTGACTGAACAATGGACAAGGCACAATACATGAGACAAACAGTTGAAACATTCCAAGAAATATACACATGATAGCCTATTCATTACCAATGCAGCTTTTTGAAATCCTATGTACATGTATACATATTGGTTGAGAACCGCCACTAACACAGCAGTGAAAAGGTTAACCCATGTGATCCCAAGAAAGGATGTTAACATCTGTGCAGTGACGAAAATACTAGGAAACAGTTTGCTTGCCATAATCATAATTATTAAGTATAATATTTACTGAGTAACCCAGCTAAATGAGCAAACAATTTTAACCGCAAACACTAAAAATATAATTTAATAAAAAAATTATATATAATTTATCCCATGTTGAAATCTACATGTTTTTCGAATAAGAATTTTTTTTTTTTTTATAAATCAAGTATTTTGGTCTAATAAAAGGCACAGTGAATACGTTAAAAACTTGTAATAAACCCCACGTATATGCAATGTTAAAGTTACCTTGTCAATTTGTAATAAAGTTGATATTTGCCCATAGGCCAACATTTAGAAAAAAATCCCTGATGTATCTCCATTTGGAGGTTTACTATAGTTAGTTATGTAAAAAAATAGAAGAATTACCTTAAAATTATGAGAATTACTTAATGATAATGATTTTATACCAGCGTTCTCTAAGTTCACTCTTAAAGTAGTACTGTATAGTCATTTTTGATAACCCAACTTTAGTTCATTTCGTTTGTTTAGACAATCACATTCAGCTTCATTGTTGCAATCACGTTTGAAAAATCATAACATTGCCAAGCAAATAAAGCTTTCTACCAGACTGAAAAATGGACGGAAATATATTCACATAAATCCAATATAGATGAGCTTTAAAAAAGGCTCTTCTGTGTATATGCAAGCAAAAAATTAAAACCGCCAAAAAAGCATTATCACAAATAATAAATAATAGAGCATTTACAGTGTATCACAGACTGCAAAATTAACCTTGGTATTCCACCATTTATGTCTTAATGCAAATGAGCATCTAAAAATTCTCAAATTAATAATAACATTTTTAAATACTTTAATAGAAAATTATGGGTGATTTTACACATTTTCTATATACATTTCTTTTATAATATCTTGATAAAAAAGTGAATAGTCCATAATGTTTGACCTTGGCTGTGGTTGGACGCACTTTTGGAAGCCATAAATATCCTTTTTTTTTCTTCAATTGCGATGAAATTCCTTGGGTTAAAAAGTGTGTCTAATCTGAAATTACATATCGTTCGTCTAGAGCAAAAGTTTCCTATCTATACTCTGAAAGATATTGAGATAATCAAGAAAAAGGTTGCCTATTTACATGATGTATATATAGGCAATTCATGATTTTCAAAATTGAAAAATAAATATTTGGGGTCTAGTTGTCTTTCCAGAAATCATGTAGATAGGCAATTTATGATTTTCAAAAATAAAAAATAAATATTTGGGTCTAGTTGTCTTTCCAGAAAGCATACAACAGATAGAGACTATGCTATTACACAGTTTTCCATATCTAACTAAAAAAAAATCAAAAAGTGTAGTTAGGAAACTTTTGCTCTAGATGAACGATATATCTAGATAATAAACAAAACAAGGATTCTAAAAGTATGGATAAGTCAATAAACTCCTTAGCAGTTTGAAAAAAAAAGGAATTGAATCGATTACAAAAGTGTGTCTGACCACAGTCCATCTATAGTCACAATGAGAGAGTAATCCCCATGGTTTGGTTAGTTCATAATTGCATTCATTTGACATTTAAGTAGAGTTTTAACCTTAACAATAACTTTTTTGGTTTTGACCATCTTTTTGTTTACATACTTTGTAGACCATTTAGTTTTCAAGTATATTCTAAACTGTCATGGGAACCACACATACATGTACAGCCATTTTACTGAGATTTCCCTCTCAGAAAAAATAGTGCTGTTTTGTGTTATTACAGTGATATTCAGTAGTAAGATGAAGTCAACAAGAGATTGAGTGGTACCTAAAATATCATTTTTTTAAGTTGCCATTTTCCACTTATGTACACTATTAATGAGAAATAGCAACTTAATCTTGTGTTGACTGAATGTTATAATAAATATCACTATAACAAGCTAAAGTAAAACCTCACCATTTTATCTAAGAGTGTTTGCTGTGATCTTCCATCATTAAATATAAATGGCAACTTTTGCTAAAATTTAATGAACAGCAATTCTTGGTAGCTCTTGGGAGCTCTCATAATGAAATGAAGAAAACTTCACAAGAAAATCCCTTTATGTGTGGTGCCCATAAGTACATATCAATATCCTCTTACATTCATGTCTACTTTGCTGTCTTTTAACATGGCTCAACCCCAAAGGTCATGGTCATATGCTAATCAATATGTATCAA
>JAVSBT010228307.1:0-13035 GCA_033118115.1 Pharyngocirrus eroticus | reverse complement strand
TACAAAAAACAAAAAATCAGCTTTGTGCAAATTTATGTGAGGTTAAGCCCTTTTTTATCCTATTTTGACTGGACTATCAGGATAACAAAAATTAAATGGGTAAATGAAAATTGTACAGTTAAATTAGTGAACTTTTGATGAGAAGTTAAATTACGGTTGCACACTATCTGAAAAAAATCGGCATTCAGATAAAACCATTATATCCACTGAAAATATCTATATAAATATTCCCTTGCTTTCTTTTTCATCACGTTCATCTCTTCCTCTTTTTAAGGGCCAGTAGTAGTTGGAATTCTTGGTCAGAAATATCCTCATTTTTCTTTATGTGGAGATACTGTCAATGTTGCATCAAGAATGTTAACAAATAGTAGACGTAAGAAAAAATAAATCTGAGAATTTGGCCGTTCCAAATTGAAAAGTTGGTCAAAGAATAATGGGCTATTTATTCAAGATTGATGATTCATTATTCTATTTCAAAATTTTGCTCTTCTGTCAAATTTAGGCAACAAAATAGAATGAACGCTAATCCGAATATGGTTTTCATGTTTTATTGGAGAGGGCCGAAGTGCTCCCTATTTCAAGGAATACAAAGAATGTTGTGTATTGTTAATAAAATATCTTTACAGTTCTTTATTTATATAAACCAAAAATGTATAATTACAAGCCTACTATGATTTTTCTTGATTTGGTCCTAATTTTGACTAAAAACAACAATTTTTTAAATATGGGTTGGTCGAATCCATAGACCAACTAATCTATTTGGAATGGCCTAACAATTTTATTCTTTAAAACATTTAAGATATTTTGGACCTTGAGTTGTTCATTCAGTAACAGCTTAAAATGTGTGTCTTTGTTTTGGAACATTAAATGTATGTTTGAAATAGTTACAATTGATGATAAAGTTGGTATTCCTATAATTACAACTATTTTTTTTTAAATCATTTATTTGTAGCAATGAGAATTCACATGAGTGAAGCTACAGCACTGTTGATTCAAGAGGCGGGTACATTTCAACTAAAATGTCGTGGCAGTATCCCAATCAAGGTACACTGAAAATCAAAATCTAATATAGGACATAGTTTGCCTTGCAGTTAATTTCTATTCAAATTTCAATCAAAATCAAATATGTGAATATCCCCAAAGCGATGATGACTGAATTGAAGTAGGCTTTGAATAAAATATGAAAACAATCTGTCATATTCTCTTCACATTTGACCTGTATAAAATGTTTTATAATTATGTTTCTTTTCTTTTAGGGTAAGGGGAATATGGTCACATATTGGTTGGTAGACGGGGATGAAATAGATGAAGATGTCCCATCAGTATTACAGCAATTTATTGATACAAATTTTAAGCAGAATATTCAAAAGGACTGAACTGCAAATGACTGGGCCTTACACCTGTCAAACAAAAATGGGAGATATTTATAATTATTTAAGGTACTAATGTTGTATCATTACCAGAAGAGCAAAGTAATATAAATGAATTAAGTGGAAGATAATATCCAAAATCATTTTATAAAATAAAGATATTGACTTTTTAAATACAAAAGTATTGTTATTTACTTTATTTAGTTCTACATATTTTATACATGTATCTGATAATATAAACCAAATAGGTAGACATTGAAATAATTCAATATTATCCAACTTTTTTCCCCAAATGAAGAAACTTTTGTATATAAGAATATGACAACATCATGATTTGTAAAATGTAATCACAACAATTTATAAATGGTGCTGTACGTCAGTCTTCTGACATGGTACGCCTCACTCTAATTTCCACTCTTTTTTATCTTTGGCACATTCAATAGCTTCACCCTCACGGACACCTAGATCTGTAAGGTCTTTCTTGAATTGTTCTAGCCATGTAAATTTTGCCTGGCCTACTGGTCTTTTCATAGGCTTTGCACACTCAGCTAGGGCATTGTTTAGAGGGGGGGAAGATGGCATTCTAAGCATATGTCCTATTCATTCAAGTCTTTCTTTTAGGAGTGTGCTCCAGGGTACACTTTTAGATTCCAAATCACAACATTGAAGCTACAAAAAGCTGTTGGATTTTGGATGCTCTGAGAGTGATTTTAAGCATTCAAGAGCACCTTTAAACTCTAAATTGTAGTTGGAGTTTCTTGGAAATTAGTCTCATGAAAATGAATGAAAAAGAAAGAAGAGTTGTATACATTTTAGCTTTGACATTTTATTCAGCTTTTTTTTTTTAATTAATCAAAGTTCATTTGCAGCTTCCTTTTGCCTGCCCCATTCATCACATTGAATTTGTGAGCAGTCTTTTCAAAGGGAAACTCCTCTCTTGTTCCTTCAAGTCTGACAAGGAGTTAAGCACCTTTTGACTGAGGCGGTTTCTGCTGTCACTCTTGATGTCATTGAGTGCAGATAATCCCCTTTCACAATCTGAAAAAGAAATGTTTTAAAAAGATAAGAAAGACCAATTCATCATTCTTAATTTCTTATTAAAAATTCGAACACAGATTTATCCTTCTGGTATAGGTAATTATTTACAAACCTGCTGTGGACATGGGAATGACAAGCAGCAATTGCAAAGTTTACAGAGGTTTGGGAAAATGCGGCTGGATTTTCCCAGGTAAGCCAGGACCTCTTCAACTGTCCCCATCCCTTCCTGTGTTTTCATGACAGCTTTGACATCCCCATTCTCTCAGAGTCATGCCTCTGTCCAACTCAGCGGAGTACTGTTCAGTGAATACCTACAGTAATAAAAGAAAGGGAGAATGAAAAGACTTTTCAGTTACAGGCAAACACAAACTCTGCTCATCATTAGCAATAACATAGTAGTAGTATTATTATTACTGGAAATTGATGACTGCAAAATAAACACCATTAGTTTATTTCAATTTTTCAAAAGACTATATACCTCTATCTCTGCTGCCCCATATCCATCAAAATCTTCTGAGTTTAACTATTAATTTTTGTCAAATATTTTCGTAGCACTCAACAACTCTGTGGCTGGAAATCTAGATTTCAAGTTATCCCTTAAGTTTTTGTAAAACTTGTCATGTACCTGAATTAAGAAAGGGATATTTTAAATGAATGCTATTTCTTATTTTGAATGTCATACTTTAAGTAGATAAATGTTCAATTTATGGCTTACATTTATTTTGAAGCTCGTTTTGATTTGGTGCTTGGAATTTGCACCCCTTTTCTTTAAACTCTTCCAAAGTATTCTCCAGTACAAATCATCTATTTACATTATTTCAACAATTATTTGTTCCTTTGGTACGAGTTATTTATATTTGACCTGGTTTTTAAGAAAGACCAGCTCTTAATCTTGACTTAAATGAAAACATGTATACCCAGATATTTGAAATATCAAGTCCCATTTCCAGGGAACAAGTATAAATCCCCAATTCCTGGAAATATAATAATCCAATTCCCAAGCCTTGGATTCCAAGATCCGCACTAGGCTAAAACAGCTAACTAAAAACAAGTTGCACACTACAAAACCATTGCTTCATCGAACATGAGTGAAAATAGGGTGTCTTCAAATCAGCATTTTACATTATACTTTCATTTATATTGTATTTACCTTCTTGATGAAACAAACCTTTAAAAACTCCAAATCGTCAATTTTTCAGGATTTAGTCATGATGCAGAATGTAACATATAACTTCCTGTCCGAATACCCGATGTTTTTTCTGCATGAGACGCCAGCTGTCGACAAAAATAAGTATTACCCTTTTTGGAATAGAACGGTGAACATTCGTCCAGTCTGGGCCTACAGACACGTACCCGGTGTCTTGCGCACGCACTTTCAATCAAAAACTTGCCACTAGATGGCCGTACTATATCTTTTACTACGAAGAAGTAGGGAACGCGACAGATAAAGGTCCGCATTTTAATCCTCCGGATGTTGTAGCAGACTGGTACCCTCCAGCAATAAACAGAGTAGGGCACTAGCTAATAAAAAAATTGTTCCAAAATCTCCCGACAGCTGGCGTGACAGACTGGTACCTTCCAGCAATAAACAGAGTAGAGCACTAGCTAAGAAAAAAAATGTTCCAAAATCTCCCGACAGCTGGCGTGACAGACTGGTTCCCTCAATAAATTAATAGAATAGGGCACTAGCTAAGAAAAAAGTTTCCCCCGAAACTTCAGACAGCTGGCGCTGCCAGCCTCGTTTTAAATCTCAAAATGTTACCCAGGGGGAACGCGAGAAGCGGCGCAGACTGCAATAGTTAGAGTATATACAGAAAAATAGAATCAAGATTCCTTTAATAACAACACGATATTTGTGATGATGATCTCAAGTATATAACTATGAGTTATTAAGATAGGCGATACACTTGAAGCCAACTCTTCCCCTTTTTACTATCCAAATGTGAAAATAAGGACATTCTACGAAAGCCCATCATTGACTATTGAGCTTAAGTTATTTTCGCGTTATGCGTAAATGCCGTCATCAAAAGCGAAAAGGTTGTCTTGTTTCTTCTTAAATTTGAAAAAGAAAAACGAAACACTTGTCTAGCAATATTTTCTAATTCAACCTAATACATAACTAGCAACTCAAAATCAAATCGAAAATGATTCATGACGACCAACCAATATCATAGGCGGATCCAGGATTTTGCTGAAAGGGGGGGGGGGGGACAATGCAAAATGAGAATTTGAGAATATCTTTCCTGTAAGATTTGTCACATCGCCGAACGAAGCTAGGGAGCTTTGGAATCGTTATAAATATTTTTATACGAATTTTTTTTGAAAACAAGCTTTATTGGAGCAACAAATTTAAAGTTGTTGAAATTATCTTTGTCCCAAAGTCGAAAGAAATTTATTTCAAATTATATAACAACTAAATGTTCTCACTATTTGGTCAAGAATCCGGAATACTGTCTCGATCTAACCAGGTCACCTCTGCCCCCCCCCCTCCCCCCTTAGATAGGTCGCTACCCTTTAGCCAGTGTAGCAATCAAAGGAACTAAAGGTCGGAGGGTTGTCATAGATGTACTGTTATTGATTTTCGAAGAAAATGTTTTTGAATAAGTTATCTAACATTAACTGCTATTAATCATTTTTTGAAACATATTTGAGTTTGATCACAACATGTGAATCCCCTAGTTTCTATTGCAACGCCTTTACTGACCAGCCAAAAAGGTCCGGATCATTTTACATTTTAAAGTAGTCCGTATCTTAGTACTCACCTATGAAAGATGGCTTCAACGAGAAGGCTACTACAGCTTTCGCTGCCAAATATAAGGGCTGGGATATGCATTTCCCAGCAACGAAATTTGGTTCAGGTTAGTACAACATGTTGACTTAGTTAATTCTTTGTGTTTGCACTGACTGTCATGATAAATATATGTAAGCTTCAAGTGACATTTGATGTTGAACGAAGGCCAGTTATGAAGATTGACCTTTTGATCAGTGCTTGCCTGCCTATATAGGACAACACTGTCACGATCATCACGGTTAGATCATAGATGCAGATCAGGCAGGAGTTATTTACATCTCATCTCGATGAAGCTTTTATTGCATCCATTTGATATATATATATTTGAAATATATTTCATTCTTGAATATCATTCTTATTCATCACAGGATTTGCATTTCAATTTTAATCAAATTAATGCATTTAGACTTTTAGTCTAAATTTAAGTGATAATTAGATAAGAGTAGTTCATTTATTCAGAAATAATCCAGACATTTAATGCTTAACAACCATTCCTACCTAAAAATACAACCCAAATCAGTGTTAATTAGTAACAGACATAAAATATTTGTTTTGATATTATTATTGTAGGATGCTGTCAGAAAAGGAATCGTTGGTATGGTTGGCAGGTACAGTATAACTGACAAAAGGGCCATGAAAAGCTATATCCAATCCAGCCTGGCATAGAAACTGTTCCACTAAGAACATCACTTTCCAAACAGGACTACCAAAAATTGGCCTGTTTAATATGTAGATCATAAATCCCATGTAAATAAAAGCTTCCAACTCCTAGTAAGAGTAACTCTGAGGCTCTCCAAGACCACTTATAACCCAGTAACAACCCTTCCTCTTGCAAAAAAAAAGGAGGAACGGTAACAAAGTAAGATAATTAAAAAAGAAATAAGGATTTAAAAAAAATGGATACAGTTACACAGACTGATGGATAGTGTAACTGTAAGTATCTTTTTGTTATTTAATCATTTGCAATTAAAAAGGTGGGGGGGGGGGTAGGGGTAGGTGGATTATAATCTCAAGTTCCCAGAAAATATAAACCAAAATCCCTGATCCCAAAGAATCAAAATCCCAAGTCCCTGTGAAATAGCCATAGTCCCAAATCTTCAATATATGGAAATCCAAATCTTTATGTCATTCGCCCTAATATCATCTTCCGATCACAATTTTTTTACAAACTAGGAGGGGGGGATTTGCAAGTTGAAAATGTATCAGAAAGCTCTGAGCAAGTTACATATTGAATTTTTTTCTTTCTTCTAGAACACCTTTGGTCAGACTGAATAGCATGAGTGAAGAAACAGGTCAGTAGAAGGGGTATTGACATTTTAAGTGTACATTATCATGAGTATATGAAACACTTCAATAACTAAATAATGGAAATAAGAGAAAAGACGGAGACTTGTTTTGGTTGATTTCAAATTACGTTTATATACTTGTACGTATAATGTGTGATTTTCATTTTGAAAGTAACTCTTAAAACTTATATGAGGTTCAAATTAGTATTTTGAATTGTTGAAAGTACATCTTATTTTATTGTGTATAGACGGAAAGATTTAACTTTCAATTGGATTGTTATATATTTTCATCATATGCCTTGATATTTAAAATACACAAATGCCTTAATATTTGAAATACAATAGAGTTAAAGAATATGATTTTTTATGTACAAATTGTACTGATTTATTTTAGAAGATGAACCTTTTTAAATGTTATCTTAGTTAATTTGATTATCCCAGAACAAATTATATGTTGTAGGATGTGAGATTTTGGCAAAAGCAGAGTTTGCAAACGGTGGAGGATCTGTAAAAGATAGAGCAGCATTATATCTTATTCAACAAGCAGTAGATAAAGGTTTGTGGGGATTAGAACTTTTTGTTTTATAATTTTTGTCATCCTTTCAAGCTTGAATAGTAATGAATGCCAGTTGATACTTTTCTAACTATGTCTTTTCGCACTGTTGAGAGTGTTTTTTTCTACAGGTTTTATTAGAGTTGTACTTTTTTAACTTTTAGGTTTAATCAAACCAGGTGGTACTATTGTGGAAGGAACTGCAGGAAACACAGGCATTGGTTTAGCACACATGTGTTTGGCATTAGGCTATAAATGTGTAATATACATGCCTGATAACCAATCCAAAGTAAGTACATGTTTGTCTTAAGAAACACGAGGTTCTTTTCCCCAATAACATGGCAAGCATTATATATGATGAAACTAGATAAGTTTATTTTTAATAATTTTTTATTTTTGTAGTATCATATCCTTTGTGAATGTAGATACTCATCAACATAGTCATACTCTGTTCAATTCAGTAGAATATAAATCTTGTATAAATGATGAAATGTATAAGTGCATTTTTGACTTTATTTACAGGAAAAAATAGATATGTTAAAAACTCTTGGTGCAGAAGTCCGACCTGTTCCAGTCGTAGCTTGGACAGATGAAAACAATTATAATCATCAGGTGAGATGATTAAAATGTAACCTCCACAATCACAATTTGTGAAAAGGCCTTTGAAATTGTAGAAATATTACAGATCAAATGAGAATCTTCTACCACTGATGTAAAAAAAAAACATTTTAGCTAAATATGTGCCTTCCTTAATTCATTGTGGTTCTCTTTTCACAAATAAGGCAAGAAGATTTGCAGAGAGTATAGAAAATGCTGTGTGGACAAATCAGTTTGATAACACAGCTAACAGACAGGCACACATTGAAACTACCGGCCCTGAAATATGGAATGAAACAAGTAATGATATTTTTATTTCATTTCATAATGACTGCATTGACTTAATCTAAGAAGCTTTGGTATGATCTGTTAATTGATCAATATATTGTATGTATGTTTAACTTTAAATTTTATCTTTTATAATGGAAATTTTAATGTAGATAAATATTTATTTCAACCATGTATGATTTTGCATAACTGTACATTTACTTTATGATAAGGCCTTGCAAAAAATTATCCTGTTTAAATAACAGCTCTGGAAAAAAAATTATGGGCGATATATTCAAGAGTCTGATAAAATAATCAGGGTTGTGTGGTAACCGGAAAATTGTATTTATTTTTTATTTTTTGACAGATGGTAAAGTTAATGCTGTTGTGTTTGGCACAGGCACTGGGGGTACCCTTGCAGGTGTTGGAACATATCTCAAGGGAAAGAACCCTAATATCAAAGTGTTCTTAGCAGATCCTCAGGTAATTTATATGTATTGGTAGGTGTGATAGCTTAGATTGATTGGAGTTGAAACAGAAAACCTTGTGACACACATATTTTTCAGACACTTGTTTAACTTTGAAAGAAAGCAAAACAAAATTGACCTACATGCATGAATATGCTCAAGCGAGACAACACTGCATTGTCACAAATAATGAAGATATTGTTTCTTGTTTTATTTCAAAGACAAACCTTTATCTTGAACTGTTTTGGAAAAGTATCCTCAGATGGACAGGACATTATTGTGCTTCATCTTGTTGAAAAGGTGCCAGTTATCAGAGCTCTTGAAGAGGCATTAGTGTCTTTTAAACACCCAGTTGGAAAGCCAAAATCAACATGGCTTCAACAGTGCAAAAATGAACTGCAATTATGAAAACTGGAAATCTTCACGACAAAAAGAACGCAAAGAAAAGAAACATTTGGAAAAAAAATAATTCAATGTGTAGTGTTGAAAATTAAAACCAATGAAAATGCACCATTGATATCTGTAGACTACAGTATTGACTAACCTTTTTTTCATTTTATTCTGTAGGGTAGTGTATTATATAACTATATCAAACATGGAAAGCTTGAAAGAACAGAAGGCAGTTCCATAACAGAAGGCATTGGACAAGGGAGAGTTACAAAGAATTTAGAAGGTGCTCCAATTGATGATGCATTATGCATCCAAGATACTGATGCTGTAGCAATGGTAAGAAAAATACACTGCAGTTTTGCACAACCTCTCTATCTCTCGCTTTCATTAAGACTTCCTATCTATATACATGTAAAGATAAAGATTTATGATTATTATGTGAATCTCTATTAGATTAGTGGTTTGTAAAAATTTCCAGATTTCGTTGGGGCTCTAAAAGTTGAAGAATTATGTAAACATATTCTCTTATATTAGAAAATATGTTATTGGTTCCAAGAACCATTATGTAGAACAAATTATTCAACTTTGGATCAAGGCCTTTAGTATGAGGTACGAAATTATCTCAAAAAACAATTTTCCAAAGTTGAGTAATTTTTTCTACATATTTTTCTATATTTCTTGTAAAGCTGTGCAGTCTGTAGACAATTCAAAAATGCGTAACCTTTGTTAATCTTGCAATCAATTCTTACCTAAATACATGCTTATAAAGTCACTGTAGCTTAACGAATAATATGAGTTTATTAGAATGTACTTTGGTAAGAAATTTTTAGCAAAATAAACACATTTTGTAGTACTTAACATGTACCTTTGTTTTGTTCTTTTTAGACATTTCGGTTACTTCACGAGGAAGGGTTCTTTGTTGGAGCCTCAACAGGCTTGAATGTCACAGCAGCAGTGCAGGTTGCAAAAATCCTTGGACCAGGACACACTGTAGTCACATGTCTGTGCGATACTGGTCAGGTAAGCAACTTCCTTTTTTTTTTCATGGACTGACATCATATATATTTATATCAGCTCAAGTGCAGAGGACTTTATCTAATGTTCTAGAAATATTTTGCTGAAAAAGTCAGGTATTATTGTGTGTACATCACAATGACCTCTTGTATGTCTTTCCTTCCAGAATAACATTAAAACTTTAAATGGATTTACTCTGTCAGACATACACATATAAAGTTTTTTATCTTTTGTTTGTAGACATATTGGCATATTAACATTTTAATCATATTTTTCATTTGCAGAGATATTATGCCAAACTTTTTAGTAGATCTGTTTTAGAGAGCAAAGGTAAGTAATGTTATCAGTTATTATGATAGAGTGGAAGATTTATATGATCTTTTTATTGATATCATCCATCTTTTCAATTCCAAGCTTATAAAAGCCTATGAATTTATCTGCTGATAAATTGGAATTCAGAATAACTCAAATTCTCCCATATTTTTTTTTCTAATAGGACTCCTAGATGCAATACCAGAAAAGTACAGATCAGCTCTCCATTGATGGTTGTAAAAACTTAAGTCACTTGCCAAGTTGAACTGAATTTTTATACAAATTTTATCTGATTATTAATCTTTGATTGTACAAACAAAAAATGCCTCTGTGATAATAGAATACTACCAGATAATCTGTGCAATATCAACAAAATACTAGGTTCGCAGATTTTATGTTCATTTTACATGACAGTAAGTAATTTCGTAACCCTGTGTTTCTCTGGAAATTCTAAGTGCAGCTTGAATACATTAAGACTTATTGGTGATTCAACTATTCAAACAAAGGTTTTAGGTATATATTATTCTCAAATTAAAAAATATCAAATATTGATTTCTGTTGTGTAAGCTATCTACTTCTAAAAATGAAAACCAATAATAAAAATATCAATGATATCTGTATCTTTCATTTGTTTATTCCAAACAATCTTTTTACAATCACATGAAATACCCACACAAATATTGCAGATAATAAATTGATAAAAATCTTCTACAAGTCTATTCATATAATATTACACTAAAATTGGAGTTGTATGTTATGTCTGCTTCACCTTTGATTTTTTCGAATCTGAAAAAAAAAAAAGAGAAATGTTCAGAGTTAGAATGTCTTAAAGTATATATTTGGGGTAAGTATGTCAAAAATTGTACAAGGAACCCTAAAAGATTTGCAACATACATGTATGGTAAACATTATAAGCAAATTAACCAAAAGGTACAGGGGTATATATAAGAGTATGGCTGGAAACCCCAGTTGATCCAAAAAGATCACCAGACTCCAGTAATTGGTGTTTAGTACAGGATGACAGATTTCTGCCCTTACTGTCCAAATCATTTAGATATGCAGGGGTGGGTTTTCTTTTTTTTTACTCCAAGGGACCCACAAACATGACTATCTGGAAAATGACAAAAAATCTTAGGGTCCCCCTCTATACTTTATACTGGGATAAAAACAGCCTGTCCCTCAAGTGAATCAAACCCTGGAATAGGCTTGGACAGTGGATTCAAGCTTGGGGTTGAAAGTAGGTGATTTGGTAGACTTACTTTTGTGTTTCTTGTGGTTCTTTTTCTGTGACTTTGAGATATCTTTTCCTTCTGTAGAGTCTTCTGTTACTTTCATTTTCTTTCCTTTGGTGTGTAATTTCACTTTACTTTGCTTTCTCTTCTGAGGTTTCACTGTGTCCATACTTTGCTTTCTCTTCTGAGGTTTTACTGTGTCCATGTTTTCCCAAAGTGTATCTTCATTGACATCTGAATTCTCCTCGTCTTCACTATGTACACCTTCATCAATATCACTGCTCACAGTTTTATTTTTTTTGGCAGATGGTTTATCTTCTGTCCATTTTGTTGAGAAAAGTAAACAATTCAACCGTGACTTCAAATAGAACTGAAAATGAAAAAATCAAGACTTATATAAAATAATTGTACAGCTGTTTAAAAAAAAAGATATCCTATGTAATAAATTCCTCTTTGAATTTTAAACTTAAATTTTCCACATTTTAGACAACAGGGTCCATTCTTGGAATTAAAGATCAGTCTCGAAATTGAATCAAGAAATTTTTCAGATTTTATTATTCAAAATTCTCCTTTTAGGTATCTTTTGTATTGAACACCATTGGCTCACATTGCATAAATACTTAAAGTTAATTCAGGCAACATTAAATTAATGCTTTATTTTTTGTTTAACTGGCAGTTTATATTTCAAATCATGACTGATAGCTGTTGTGACAAACCTTATGTAAAAGCTCCTTGGATTCAATATCATGAATTCTTAAAAATCTGTCTAATCCACATGAAGCAACTATTGGTAAATTAGGGTGACATTGTATGGATTTAATTCCTCCTGCAAAACCTTTGTAAACCTGGACCATTCTCTTTTTTCTCAAATCTATCAATGCCATATTACCCTGGGAATTTCCAACAATGACTTGACTGAAAAAAAGAAAGAAAATTGCTGATTAACAATAATCTCTTCAATACATTTACTACAAGAGCCTAAGGGCTACATGTTGGGTACGATATATGGTATCCTGACTGGAAGTAGATGATTTTTGTCCATTTATGTTAAACAGATTCTCACTTAAAGGTGAATGACAAAGGTGGATAATATGTTTTTAGTAAATTGAACACACAGAGTTAAATTTAACATACTTTCCGCATGGTCTTAATCCAAGACTTGTTATTGGATATTCTTCAAATTCTATGTCAATAACTGGTCTTCTCTGTGATGTAGTTGGATCATAAACTCTAACTTGATGATGTCCTGTACATGTCACCACTTTTTCACTTTCTGGTAAGAATGCCATATCCGTTATCCAAACAGGCACTCGCAAATTAAGCCAGTCATGACGCACCTATAAAGTATAAAATCCACTTTCTCAATCTATTTTAACTTTGACAAGACCTTCATCTTAAAAGAATAAAAATGTTAACTATTCTGTTTTAGGCAAAAGAGAAACATGATTACATGTACCCGAGATTTCATTCAATTTTGTAAAAACTTATATAACAAACGTTGAAAACAAACTTACATTTTTGGCTTGAAAAATTGGTTCAGTCGGATTTTTTAAATCCCAAATTTTTAAATCGTTTTCTTTTCCTCCAGTAGCTACAATATGAGGAGTAACATTGTTTTGCCTCATACGATAAACATCACGGCCAGCATCACCAATGATATCATCTTTACCATCCCTCCACACTTTTAATTCTCCTGATTCCACACATGTAATAAATCC
>JAVSBT010227752.1:0-13042 GCA_033118115.1 Pharyngocirrus eroticus | reverse complement strand
TAGCTTAATTCTACATACTAAATATACATATTTTTCTACTGTCACCCTGGGATTCCAACCATATTTGATAACTAATTACTGAAGATATTTCAGTTGAAGTGACCTTACTCCCCTCCTCAGTTATATTGGCCCTATACATATTACAGACCTAATTTTTAGGCCAGACAATGTTGTGAAAGGGGAGTTGGCAAAAACATATATTTTTTATTAAGTCAAGCATTAAAATTATTTTTATACAAACTGAAAATTGTTGATATTGTATTGAAATAGAAGCATGTATTCTTGCATATTAAATAAAGGAACAGAAACCTCATATTTATCAAAAGGAACAAACCCAATGTTCCATTCTAAACCCCCTTTTAATCAGAATTACCATATAGTTGAAGTGGTAGGGGGTCAAACAGTTTTTATCAAAAGTACCGATAAATATAATTGATTCTTCTCATCTGATTGAATTTGTTTTGATATAGAATCTGGAAATATACACAATAAACCTAATTCACAGGCAAATTTAGGAATATCAAAGAACAAATAAACCAAGTTGATATATATTATTGAAAGTGTCTTATCATCTGATGTTTGTAATATATCATAACATATTCATGCTTCCATTGCAGTTAGTCACAAGAAGTAAGACTTTCAAAATACCCAGAACAATCTTTAAGCCATATAAGACATTCTTAGCCACTTTAAATAGGTTTTCTATAGGCCCGGTCTCCTTCTATATAAACTTGGCCAGAGCTTTTTTGTAATCATTTCAACATGGCTTGTAAAAAGTGTATAAGTATTGAAAAAAAGAAGACACATAATTATAACAAATACAAAATGTTTCTTTGGTATAGGATAACAAACAAATAGGTAGGAACCAAATCAACCCCCTCCTCCCACACACACACGTTTATCACCACCCCCCTCGTCTCTTTTTCAAACTTCTCTTATATCATAACAAATGTACCCAAAGAATTTGAAGAGTTGTAATTAAAAGAAAAGACCCCCTCTCAACCTCTTTACCTTAAATAGAATGCCAATAGAAACAAAAGGGGCCCAGGAAAGATATATATAATTTTCTGGAGAATACATTTTCATATCTTGTATCCTTTTAGATCACATAGTTTTTCACTTTAAAAGTAGGAAGGTATTTACCATAAACAATTGTGGAACCATGTTAATAACATAAAAAAATATGATGAACAGTATTCTATTGTGATCCACATGTGATTAATTGAGCCACAAATGTCAATTAGTGCATGTTGGAAATGTTCCAATGATGCAATCATTTCTTTGTGAAACATTGATTTTATATTTCTACTTTCTTGTAACTGTTCTGATGTGTTTTATAGATGCATGTGTTATGAGAATTATCAAATACATAACCCACTGGACTAAGAAAATATGTCATAAAGCATTATTTTCAAACATTAAAATACCAACAGCATTCATTTAACATGATTTCCTTATTCTAAAAGGTTTTGATAGTAGTATTTAAAATTAACAAAATGTATGATAAAATAATGAAAAAGTCCACCAAAATAATACATGCGCTTTGAAACCTACATCTTTCAAGTCATCAAGGACTCTCTTCAGGGTTTATTTTAAAAATAGCTCTATCAAACTTGTCCATGTTAAAACAATGTCAACGAGAAAGAAAAAAATGTGCTATTGCTGGTTTTATCTAAACCGTTGGTTTCTTAAAAATCACAAATTGATCTTGGTAGCCCCCCCTAGTGACGTATGGAAAACTGTTCAACTTTATAATTCCTAATAAACAAACACAGTTCTACTTATCTATCATGGTTAATAGTTAATACATGTTCATTTATTTGAGAGCAAAGTTATGGGATCTTCAAAACATCTACATGAGTCTTAGTGGTTATAGTGTTTTGAAGTTGAGGTAGAGAAAAATAATATTTAGCATCAAAGGTTTATCTCTTGTGATTTTTCTCAAGAAAAACCTTACAATAGGCAAGTCAAAACAATTCAAGAAAAGCATTCACATTATTTTGCCTGCTGTCATAAAGATATTATCATATAACTTCCTATTACAGTCTGTAGGACAGATTATAAGTCTTGAACGCTTAACGGCAGCATCCTTTCTTATAAATCTGTCTAGTATAGGAAAAGAGTTTCTTTGAATGTTAAGCTTATTGAAAAATGCCTAGCTATTATTAAAATTAAATCTGTATTATCTTAGTTTTTATCAAGTTTTTAAGAGAACTCTCTGAAAGATCACATTATCTAAAGTCTATGCTATTATATGTTTCTATTCAATTTGAGATGTTTGGGATTTTATAGGTTCTTATTTACATTGTGAATGCCCTAGGATGTTTAAAAAAACATTGTGTTTTTAATATGTTCAGTTTTTAGACATTCAAAACCCTTTAATATTGGTGCCATATTTTTTGGTATTTGAAGATTAATGACTTAATTTTGAGAATTGGTGCTTGATTATTTTTTTTGTTATGTTTTTTTACAAATACTTTCTACAAGATAATTAAAAAAAAACGCCACTAAAGTTTATAAAATTTAGACCCTTTTCATAAATGCCATGTATTTTTGGTATTTTGGGGGTGGGGATAACTAATGACCCATAGATTTTACAATTTTTAGGTGATATGTCTAATTCTTGCACTGCATCTGGGAATATAACATAAAGTTTTGATATGTAGCATTTGATACTATCTACATAATTTTTGTTTTAATATAAAAACTTTCTATAAGAGTATTGAAAAATAGCAAATATTTGGGCAAATTCTTGGTATAAATGAGGTAATTTTTCTAAATCATGTGGAGACTTTGGATGTTTGGTAGTTTGAGTACTTTAGTATTTGTATTTTGACTGATAGGTTACATCAGCCTTTTTTTCTACCTTATTTTCACTTTTTAGCAATTTTGCTAAAAATCTTATAGGTCTGTTTCTAGAAACAATTGTAATTTATTTTTTGAATGAAATCCTGCAATGAAGGGGCGGCTAATATGGTGTTTTTTGAGTGTCCTGTAACCTGCCTAAATATTACTGGCTGATTGGCGGGTATCTAAAATGGAATATTTTGGGGAAGTATTTCCTTGAGACATGTTAAAGTACGAGAGGATATTCGCTAATTAGAATAAAACAAGACAAGTAACATGATGTAATAAAAGAATAAAAGAGTTCAATATAAGTTTCAACTAATATCATAACTTTTATTTGTTCATTACCATAACACTTTTCTTTAAACACAATAATATAAATCATACAAAACTTAGACTATTGATTGGACAACGATTTTGAATATGGATTTGTTTTGTTTGCCGCCCATGGTAGTATAACCAGGGCCTTATAAAGCCTGTACGGTTGCTACCCTTTTAAAATAGGTTGTGTCTTTTTAGTTGGGTGGTGTTATGTCTGTTATTTCATGATACCCTGCATGGGATATTATAGTGTATTTTTTCATATATTATACATTTTTTTAGTGTTTGTAGTAGGTTTCTTATCATGTAGCTGGGTTTACTCAGTAAATATTAACAAAAGTGTAACAGCTGGAATAATTTTCATTGAAAGAGAAATTCTTTTAAAACCAAACAATATGATAGTAATTTTTCCCACAGACAGTCTAGACATAAGAAGTTATAAATTAATATTTTCCAACATATTTAATATACTTTCTCTTCTTCCTTAGGAATTTTCCTAAGCATTTTATGAAATTTTACCTAAAATAATATAATTAAAATTACCTGGAATAAGTTGTCAGCACTGAGAAATCTAATTTTTGAAACAAGCCTCAGAAAGAATAATTCTATAGTGTTATTTCTTTATATACCAGAATGTCTTGGAATATTACGTAAAGGGGTATAGTTCAAATTAATCATCATGTGGACAATTTCGTCCAATGAAATTCTAATTTTTATCTACTGGGATTCCAAATTTCGGATCTGTTTGAGCCATGGGTTTAGTCATGTAGGCATAGGTGGGTCCTTTTCCTAGTAACTTTTTATGAAATTCTTACCTTGATTTAGATGGCAACTCCTGTGGTGTTTTTGTAATTCTTAGCTAAATTTATGTAATTTCATGAAGTTTTTCTACTATAGCTATGTATAGGATCTTCTATATCTTGTTTTGTATCTTTATATTTATACAATCCTTAGTCCAGGCCATCTGAAATTTATCCCTGATTCAGGAAAACAATTGTTGTCCTGAATTTGTTTTATATTATGGTTCAGAATATCAGTTATTACTTATTAATTAATTGATTAATTAATTAATCTCATTACAGTCCTTTTGCCCTGGGGCTTATTCGAGCAGGGGGGGGGGGTGCTTATTTTCAAAATCACTATAAAGAAAATGGAAGTTTGCAAATCTACGACTTCGCTAGATATTCCGCTAAAAATGGGTCAGCGTAATGTCGAGCAGTTTTTTTGGAAAAATTCATTGAAAAGTTGTTCTTTCTATTATCGTTTTTTTACAACATATCTTTAAAGTATTTCTGAGATTTTTATTTAGCTGTAACTTTGAAGGAACTTCTCTTTAGTGGAGGTGGGGGGTGGTGGGGGGTGGCGGGGGGAGGGTCCTAATTTCTTATCCCCATTAAGGTGAGAAAAAAATAGAACGATACACATAATTACAGCTAAAAACTTGAGCTCTTAAATATAATTCAAGTTTGATTCAATATCTCAACATATTTGAATTAAACTTGCATTTTGAGTGCTGAATATTTTGATTCTTTTCTTCATGACAGCCTTTTAACTTAGGTAATAATTCAATCCTAATTCATTTTTTTGGTAAAAAATGAGTAAGGAGAAAAAACACAAACTTAATTTCCTCTTGACCGTAATACTAGTACAATGTTTTTATTTTGATCTTTTTCTTATTCACTAGGTGGTGTCATTGTATGAAGAAATTTGTTTAAATACATACAAATCCAAAATGCCTTTACCCAGAAAACAAAAGGAAGAAGCCTATCAGTAAGTTGTCAATAACGTTGTAATATTATTTTGTAGGTTACATACCTGCTCAAAGCTATCCCTAATGATATGTCAATAACATTTAAAGCTATTTTGTGGGCTACATATGTACCTACACACCACATACACACTTATAGAGTGGGTGAATCTTTGTATCTATTAGCATGGTCACATTGGTATATACTATAGGAAGACCCTATAGTTCCAATTTTTAAAATACTTCTTCCCCCCCATTCTCCTTTGCGCTTCAGAAAGTAACTACATGTAATATAAATGATCAACAAGATTAGTACAAGGTTAAGCAATATCAAACCTTGTTGATAAGCCTATTCTAGTATTGGTCTCACAATGAATGTAGTTAAAATATCTATTACCAGAGAACAAAAGAAAAAATATCTTCTTCCAATATTCTAGTTTATAGTAATTATTATGCAATGAGAGCCAAATCAACAGCTTTCAAAGAGAGACAATTGACCAACTGAGATGAATAAAACTAAAAGTGACTTCCCCATTAGTCAAACTGACTCATTAAAAAATTCCATTATTTTTACTCTTGGGAAAGTCACTATCACCTGTGAGTTCATCTTTATAATGAAATATGAATGATGTGGATAATTCCCCCCCCCCCCTGATCTGGGATATTTGCAACAGAACAAGTGTACTATTGCCATTGGTTATATCATACCAAGCCTCATTAATCATTTTCACTGCTCTAATAGAACAAGTGTGCTTTTTATATTTTTGATTTTTTTTTGTTCTATATGTCCATAATGTGGACACGCAGACTGTACACATGGGGTCAAGGCCAGCCCAGAGATTGCACAAGAACCAATTCCGTCCAAAATGTGATGTAAATGGGTGAAGTTATCTGTTATTTGTTTACAATTTTGTTTTTTAGGTGTCATGTAGGAGACACAATTCAGCTTGGAGATATCAAAGTAATATTAGACCAGTCTCTTGGCAAGGGCAGCTTTGGGGAGGTGTTTAAGGGAAGAGACTCCAAAAAGCAAATTGTTGCAGTCAAGCAATTGAATATAGAAGGTGAAGATGCACAGGGGAAAATTGCCAAGAAAGAACTGGATAATTTTCAAAAAATTCAAAATCATCCAAATCTTGTGAAGTTGTTAGATCATCACTTTGCAAGGAGTTCCATGTGGCTTGTGATGGAATTTTGTGACCTTGGAAACCTTGATGAATTTATCATCAACCAAAAACCTGACTTGGAAGCCAAGGTTGGGTTGATGAAAGAGATTGCTCAAGGTCTTGCTCATATGCACACACAGGCCATTCCAGTCATTCATAGAGATATTAAGCCTGCAAATATCTTGATGACATCAGCACAAGGGAAGCCTACAGCCAAAATTGCAGATTTTAGTTTGTCCAAGTTCAAAGATCCCGCTAAAGAACTGGAAACCTTTCTGATGACCGCGCAGGGAGGTACAAGCATATTCATGGCCCCAGGTAATGCAATTGTGATTTGTTCTCTAAAGATGTTAAATCAAACGATTAAACCAATCTAAAATATAATAAAACAATATAACATTTGTCATAAAAAAACGCTTCATCATTCCTTCAATAGTTATACTGTTCAATTCAAAGTGATAGCTTCTTGAATTTTGGCAAAAAAAACCTGAAAATGGGTAAAAGTGTTATTTTTACCCATTTGAGGATAAGGACACATATTTCCCATAAACCAGCATCTTCCACAATTATCAATTTTACTTGCATTTTGCAAATCCAAATAAGAGCTTTTTCAATTTGGGCATCAAAATAGAAGATAACTTAAAATGTATTTGAACTTATATCTTTCCATTCTCTTCACACAGGAAACATGATTCATTGTTTACGAAGCGATTGATAACATAGTTCCATGTAATCTTTTGCCCACCATTTAGATCATAGATGGTACTTGTATGGTCTACAAAATGTGTTTTTGGCACATTGCAAGAACATTTTGCATTTGGTTACAAATATTTGCTTTAACTTAAAACATGCAAGATTCCCGGCCTAGTGTTCAAAACAGGGTCACATCAATTTTTCTGTAGATGTTAAAGAAGAATTATCAAGGTTTTTAAAGTAATTATTTCAATACTTGTTATAGTGTTTGATATCATTGGAAGGGCTTTCTCAAAAAAAGTGTGACTGTTTAATGTCATTATGAATTCACGCGGTCACAGGCGATAATATTTTGTGGCAATTTTTTCACTTCAAGAGTACCTTTGTAAAGAAAAAAGGTTAGGTTTAATACTGATAATTATGTTAACATTTTTAAAAGAAAACAAATTGTCCCAAAATTATTTTTGAACAAATTCTTTCAAAGCAAAAACATTGTTTTTGTCATTGACAGTCATAAACATTTCACTACAGGGAAATTGACATTTTTGGGAGAGCCTACAAAGAAACCATGCTAATTCTTCTTTAAAGTGTTTGCATCTTTTTAAAGGTCACAGGCTGCCCCCCCCCCCCCCCCCAATATGTTACATTTTTGCAATGTACATGTATATGTTTTAAAACAGAGATAGGGTGTGCAAACGATGCTTGGAAAAAAACCAACTTGGTTTCACAAGGCATTGATAGGCACCCGTTTCCATGGTCATGACCGACAGATGAAGATGTTTATTGATGCTTTTTGACATAACGGTATTTGGGGAATGTATTAGCTATAAAGTGTATGATTGACACCTAAGTGGGCTGACTTCCATACTGGTCCATAACATCACATGTCTAGTATTCAATTAATTGCACAAATGTTGTTATCTTCAGAATTATTCAACAAAGAAAAATACACTTTATCTGTGGACATCTTTGCATTGGGACTTGTCTATTTAGCCGTGCTAAAAAATACAACTACAGCGACAGGCAATTTATTGATTCCAGAAGCAGGTGAGAGATTTGGGTGTTACATTTTAAAAATTCTAATTGTATTATTTTTAAAAGGACGTTAGGGAAAAATATATATGCATCTTCTATATTGTGTTTTAAAACAAAATTCTTTTTCTCATTTGTGTATTGTGTATATATTTTCAAGAAAAAAAATCCATCTAGATGAAATAGGTTTAGATTCAAATAATTAGACACTGTAAAAAGTTTCAAAAACAATTACTTTAAGCTTTTTGTCTTTTTTTTTTTTTTCAGAGGATGAAAAATTCAAACCCATGATTCCAATTGGTATGACCATGACAATTCTGGAAACCTCAAACCCGATATGTAAGATTGACACTAAAGATTCAAGTCCAAAAACTGCAATAAGAGAGCTGATCAATAAGATGACATGCGTAAAAAAAGATGAACGATTAACAGCTAGTAAAGTTAAGGAGGTATTGGAAAAGTAAGTGATATGTCAATGATATTATTGACATACATGTATATTTAATTTTCTAACTAATTTGTAGGCTACATACGTAATGCTCACCGCAAAAAACACTTAAGTTATAAAGAAGATGAATCTTTGTATCTACTAGCAATGTGTTTACTTTAAGAAGAGCCTTCATTTCCCCTTTTTCAAATGTGTACCTCTTCCCAGACCCCTTTTCATTTAAGTGACTACATGTAATTTCAATATATATCTGATCAACACGATTGGGTATATAAGGTTAAGAAATATCAAATGTCAGTGGTAAGCCTATACTAATATTGGTCTCATAATGAATGTAATAGAATTATCTATTGCCAAAAACCAAAAGATCTTCTCCCAATATTCTAGTTGACTGTATTCATTATGTCCAAAGCTGTATATTGATTGATTGACTATAACATGGACACATACACTTTACACATATGGCACTAGACAAGTCCAGAGATTGCACAAGAACAAATTCCATGCAAACTCTTACATTTAATTTCTATGAATTAACATGTGATGCATATGGGTGAAGTTATCTGATTTCACCAATACCTTTTAAATTTGTTTACAATTTTGTGTTTCAGGTGTCATGTTGGAGACACAATTCAGCTTGGAAATATTCAAGTATGGTTAGACCAGTCTCTTGGCAAGGGCAGCTTTGGGGAAGTGTTTAAGGGAAGTGATTCCAAAGGGCAAATCGTTGCAGTCAAAAAATTGAGTTTAGAGGGTGGTGATGCACAGGGGAAAATTACAGAGAAAGAACTGGATAATTTTCAAAAGTTACAAGATCATCCAAATCTTGTGAAATTGTTAGATCATCACTTTGCAGGAAGTTCCATGTGGCTTGTGATGGAATTTTGTGACCTTGGAAACCTTGATGAATTTGTCCTTGGACAAAAACCAGACTTGAAAACTAAGATTGGGTTGATGAGACAGATTGCTGAAGGTCTTGCACATATGCACACACCGGCCATTTCAGCCATTCATAGAGATATCAAGCCTGCAAATATCTTGATGACATCAGCACCAGGGAAGCCTACAGCCAAAATTACAGATTTTGGTTTGTCCAAGTTTAAAGATCCATCTAGAGCACTGGAAACCTTTTTGATGACTACAATGGGAGGTACACAAACATTCATGGCCCCAGGTAATGCATTTGTAAAGAGTGTTCTAAATACGTTAAATCTATTTTGTTCTATATAATTCACAGCATAGGAGCAATGGACCAATATGGATATGAGATAAGCAAACCTCTTGGCTAGTCATTATTTTCATTGTTAACGAGCTGAAATCATTTTTCCTTCCACAGAAGCTGCTTTCCGCCAATCAGAAAGAGGGTCACTGTCTCCAGTATTTTCTGAAGCTTAAAACCCAACCCAATAAACCTTGAATATAACTTTTGTCATATAAAAAGGCATCATCATTGCTTCCTTCAATATTTTTCAATTCCTAGGCTATTGATTGCATTTTGAATTTTGCCCCAAACCCCCATGAAAGTAGGGAAGGGGGGGGGCCCTTTTGGCTTTTTTAAAAAGGTTTCAGGTTTCTGCCTTAAAAAAAAAAGTAAAAAGTAAAGCCATACTCGAGCCATTAAGGCCCATCAGGCCGGTGCTTATCCCCGGTTTCTGTAGCACAAGCGACTGAGAGCTTTCACTCCCCCTGTACAGGATGCTAGTCTATAGCAGGTTACTTTCCCAGTATTTTTCTGGTACCCATTTGACGTTTCCTGGGTGAAGAAGGGAAATTGGGACTAAGTATCTTTCCCAAGGACACAGACATGGGGCAAGGCCGGGGATCGAACCTTCAACCTTCTGATCTCTAGGCGCCTGCTTTGTCACTGAGCCACCATGCTCCCATGCCTTCAAATGGGTTAAGTAAATCAACTCAGAAAATACCTTTATATTTTTTCTAGCTTGAAAAACCCCCCTGAGCATTGCATTTTTGAAGTTTTGAAAAAATGGGCATTTTTGGCAGAAATGTGGGGTTTTTTTTTTCATTTGATAAGACAAACAAATCATTTTGGCTGCCAAAAGTGTCTTCAATAGGTAAAATAAACACAGAAAAATAAATCTTAATCCCCATTTTCAAAGTCGTACCCTATAAATTGCACTCATAAGATGTTCAAATACAGGCGTTTTATGGCAGGAAAGTGATGTTTCACAATTTCCATTTAATATGCCTATAAATGACTCTATGTCTTAAGATTAACTCTCTAAAGAAAGCCAATGAGCTGCATTATGGAAATAATATAATTAAAACCAAACGGGGTGTAAACAAAAATCGAATGTTCATGTTTATCTTTGTTGCTTGATTTATCGAACTTACCAGAGCCAAACCCATTGCAATACTAATTTTGGTAAAAATTATATAAAATAATACTGTATACCATGTTTATTACCTTATTTTAACAAATTTCCCGTAAACTATCTTCTTGTTTACGAAGCGATTGATAACATAGTTCCACCAGGCCTTGAAGTTTAGGGGTGCGATTGCACCCCACCCGTACTGCACTCGTGATTTTCAAATCACTGGTGCTATGAACTACACCAAGAGAATGAAACTAAAAAGTGTTCTGAACATAATTAAAATCAGCAATCTCTTTATATTTTATATTAAGTCCCTAAGTTACACAAATATTCATGATCAGTTTTTAGGTTGATTAATTAAATATTTGTAAAATTATATTTGAAAAACTGGTGTGTAATGACATTGCTTGGTACTATATCGCACCAAGAAACCTAAATCCTTGGGGCTATTTGTTGCACCAAGGCTAATTCTAGATTTCAAGGCCTGGTTCCACGTAATCTTTTGTTCACCCTCTCAATCAAAGATAGTACTTGTATGATTATACAGCATTTGATTTTGTAAAATTTTTGCAAGATTGCTTAGCAAAAAAAAGGGACACATTAAGATATACCAGATTCTAGGCTCAAAATGGGGGGGACACATTAAGATATACAAGATTCTAGGCTCAAAATGGGGGACACATTAAGATATACAAGATTCTAGGCTCAAATGGGGGACACATTAAGATATACAAGATTCTAGGCTCAAAATGGGGGACACATTAAGATATACAAGATTCTAGGCTCAAATGGGGGACACATCCAATTTTATGAAGAAGTCAAAGTCCTTGTATCCCCACAGTGTGAATGTGAAGGTCACAGTCTAGCCTTCCAATACGTTTCATTTTTGAAATCTATTGTCTATTAAATGACAATGTATAAGCTTAATATGATTGACACATACTGGTCCATTACACTACATGTCTTTTAATTAATTGTACAAATGTTGTTATTTTTTCAGAATTCTTCAACAAAGAAAAATACACTTCATCAGTTGACATCTTTGCATTGGGACTTGTCTATTTAGCAGTGCTAAAAAATACAACTACACCTACAGGCAATTCATTGTTTCCAGAAGCAGGTAAGATTTAGATGTTAGATTTGCATATTTTTACAAAGACATTGAGGTGGTTATTGTTCCTGTGGTAGAATGAAAGTGGCAGCAAATGTTAATCCTTAAAAAAACATCAAGGGGAAAATTCACAAAAACTATTTACTTTATATCCTGGGACACTACTTTATAATGGTTCCAATATAGAATTTTACATAGAATTCTCCCTATATCTACATTTTTAAAAACAATGGTGTGAAAGATTCATATATCAATTTTTCTTTTTGTGAAAGTAACTATAAAAGTTTTAAACATGGTTTTACAATTATGCGTATGTCATATCACTTATCTTTGAACCTAACATACAAGTAACTTGCACCTTTGATTCACTTAAAAAAATATCTAATAAATTATCTCATTATCCTTGTTACAAAAAACTTCATCTTTACATGTTTAAAAAAAGATTCCCACCTAAGTTGGAAAAATAATTGTTATTTCTAAGATATACATATCAGGTGGAAAAATAGTGGGCTTCTAGAAAAAATAAAGTCAGAATTTTTAAAATGAAAAAATGAAGTAATCTTTTATGTTATATTTACATATTCATCTTCTATAAGATATTTTACCTGTATTCTCAATAATAATAAAAAATGACATAGAAATGAAATATGTTTAGATTCAAATAATTAGACACTGTATAAAGTTTTAAAAACAATTACTTTAAGCTTTTTGTCACTTGATTTTTTCAGATGATAAAAAATTCAAACCCATGATTCCAATTGGTATGACCATGACAATACTGGAAACCTCAAACCCAATATGTAAGATTGACATTAAAGATTCAAGTCCAAAAACTGCAATAAGAGAACTGATCAATAAGATGACATGTGTAAAACAAGATAAACGATTAACAGCTTGTAAAGTTAAGGAGGTATTGGAAAAGTTAGAGGGTAAGTCACTTTAGCTTTTATTCACCCAATTCAGGGACCAAGTTTTACAATATTTTTTATTATTACTTTTTAAGAATCATGCTGCACCTTTACTTTGTTTGAGTTTGTTTATGATAAAAATAGAAATCAATTTGACTACCCCGCCCTGTAAAGAAAGAATAGTAATCAATTTGACCACCCCACCCTGTAAAGAAAGAATAGTAATCAATTTGACCACCCCACCCTGTAAAGAAAGAATAGTAATCAATTTGACCACCCCACCCTGTAAAGAAAGAATAGTAATCAATTTGACCACCCCACCCTGTAAAGAAAGAATAGTAATCAATTTGACCACCCCACCCTGTAAAGAAAGAATAGTAATCAATTTGACCACCCCACCCTGTAAAGAAAGAATAGTAATCAATTTGACCACCCC
>JAVSBT010227751.1:6591-18813 GCA_033118115.1 Pharyngocirrus eroticus | reverse complement strand
TTTTTATCACTGGTTCCTTTAAATCTGATTTTGATGCATACATCGCCAAACTATATTTCTCATTGATTGAACTTTGTTTTGATTCTTGCAATAACACCTTTGAGGTAGTTCTTTCCCCTTGAGGTATGATGGATGAAGCACTAGGTTGTTCCATGATCTGCTCAACACTTCTTTTTATCACTGGTTCCTTTGAATCTGATTTTGATGCATACATGGCCAAACTATATTTCTCATTGATTGAACTTTGTTTTGATTCTTGCAACAACACCTTTGAGGTAGTTCTTTCCCCTTGAGGTATGATGGATGAAGCACTAGGTTCTTCCATGATCTGCTCAACACTTCTTTTAATCATTTGTTCTTTGGAATCAGATTTTGGCTCTGACATTTTTAAACTTTGTTTTGAATCAAACAGAGTGACCTTAGAGCTGCTTCTTTCACCTTGAGGAGCAACTGATGCAGCACTAGGTATTTCTTTAATCTGCTCAACACTTCTTTTTATAATTTGTTCCTTTGAAGTTGACACTTGTTCAGTCATTTCTCTACTCCTCACTTGACTTATTGGTTTAGTATCTTGTACAGTTACCTTTGATTCACTTTCCTCACGTTGTGGGACAATAGAGGCACTGCTTTTCTTCATTCCATTGTTTTGCAACAATGGTTTATTTTTATCTTCTACAATATCATCTGAAGGTTCTGTCACAAGACTATCACTTTGACTGTTCTCTTTACTTGACATCAGTTCAGTCTCTTGTGGTGTTGGTGAGGAGAGTGGCAGCCGATGAGATGAAGTACTGCGCTGGCGTCTTGGGCGGGATGAAGATTGTCTATGAAAATCCCTGTCCCTTGAAGAACGTGGTGACAATTCTTCATCCCTGACAGATCCTGCCTGACTCTCTCTACTCATAGGACGCCCAGTTACCATTGAAACCAAATCAGAAATTGGTGTTGCAGCATAACTTTCCATTAAAGGTACTTCTTTACTACTTTGGGAATTAGCCTCCCCAGTATCTACATGAGATCTCGAAAATACTTTGTCTATTACACTTCTACTAACTTCAGCTAGATGTGAGAGTAGACTTTGAGAAGATCCTCTGCTTTGGTTTTCAAGACTGCTTATTGACTCCTGAATTGCAACATCAACCATATGTCTTACTGGTGGAGTAACATTTCTACCCAGATCATTCAGACCCCCTGATGCAGGACTCCCTACCATCGATCCTGTACCTAGATGGAGATCCTCATTGTCTTCCTTATATTTGCTGTAAATGCCACTTGAAGTATTTGCCTCTGCAATGGAAGATTTTGCAGCCTCACCTGACTTGATTTCAACAGGGAATTCTGAGCGGGTAACTTCATCAGCAGACATACCTGGTATTGTCTGGCCATATTGTTTCTGTTCATGTGATAATGTCATTATATCATTTAAGGCTTCAACGCCATCTAATTCAGTGGCAAACATAGAGATATGTAAAGACATGTCTTTCTCAGATGATGATGCACTTGGGAAAGAAACTTGGATAGACATATCCTTTTCTCCATCATCATCGCTAAAAGACACTTGTGTGGCTATAGTGATACCTCCTGTTATGATGTCATCAGAGCCACTAGAATACACAGAGCCTTCTTCCGGAATGGGTTCATCCAGTAGACTGTGGTGCAAACTTTCTCGACCATTGAATGGAGTGGTGTCATTTTCAATTTCCAACACATCATCATCATCCTTCTCTGTGACATCCTCAATGTCACCTATTTCCTCTTCCTCTGGTTCTATTTCTTCCTCTTCCTCATCCTCCTCCTCCACAAACTTTAATTCCGCTTCTTCTTCCTCTTCCTCCAAGTCTTCTTCCTCTTCTTCGAGAATAGTGGGTGGGATGGGACTTGCCATAATGGATATTGGACTATGAATGGAATATCCACTCACAGGTGATATTGAAGCCTCCCTTAATGAAGAGGTCTCTTCCTTTTCCACTTTCAGTTCTGGAATTATGTAATTCATGCTTTCTGTAACACTATTCCCGGACACTAGAAGTCTTGTAGGATCATCTACAGGAGAACTCCAGTCACATGGCTCACATTTACAAGAACATTCTACAATGTAGTCTCCTGGTTTCATTACTTCTTCATTGATTTGTGATCTTGAACTTTCAGTAGAAAAACTATTGGGTTCAATATCTTCTTCATTGACATCATTCAATATCCGAGATTCACTTGTAATCATAGGGACTGGAGATCTACTTCCAAATGGAGATATATACCCTCCTGGAGATCTACGTCCTCCTGGGGACATAGGTCTATCCAGGATACGCCCTCCTGGGGACATGGGTCTTTCTGAGGACTTACTTCTTCCAGGTGATCTACGTCCTCCTGGGGACATGGGTCTGTCTGGGGACATACGCCCTCCTGGGGATCTACGCCCTCCTGGGGACATAGGTCTGTCAGGGGACATACGCCCCCCTGGGGACAAGGGTCTTTCTATATTTATAGGTGACTTTTTTCCAGCAAGAGTATCCTCAGATAGTTTTGTGTGTTTGCGTTTAAAGACATTTGCAAGTTTTCCAAATGTTCCAGTTTTCTTCCTTGCACCATTAAATTTAGATGAACTTTCTGCAAGCCTTGGCATGCTTTCTTCTGATTTGGATTCTTTCTTTGATGCAAAAGATTTGTCAGATTTGGGTGCATAAACATCCTTCTTTTCAGCACTGGATTGGTCTGGTATGGCATAGTAACGGAAACTATCTACCGCTGATGAAGGGCGATAACCATCAGATCGCACCCTTCCAGTACTTAATATCTCATCTCTTGTCATTCCTTCCAGGATATCAACAGCTGTTCCTTCAAATTCTTTACAGCGCTCCAACTCTTGTTCCCTTTTTATGCCTAAAAGTTCTTCATCAAGATCTACTCTTGTACCAGGAGTCAAAAGACATCTTTTCCTTTCTTCCTCCATCTTTAGCTTTAGGAGTGTCTTGTCAATATCCACTTCCGATGATGGCAGATAACAGTATCGTAATTTGTTATGCTCGCCTGTGTCAACTAACCAAGAGCCACTTCTATTAACACCACACAAATGATGACAGGAGCCAGGTTGATCTTCCTCAACTGGGTCATACGATTCTTCAGTCATACTCGACCCACTGTCTTGCTTTGCTAAGCAGAGTTTCCAAAAAGGTGTTTTCTTCTTTTTGGGACTTTTGTCGGACACCTTATGAGGACTTATCCAAGATCTACTCTTTGAGGTACTTTCAGGCTTTTTTACTCTTGGACTGGGCATAGGACAGCAGCCTAGTCCTCTTGTGCGACTTTCTTCTCTTTTGGTTGAAATGTCACTATCATCTTCTTGTTCTTCAAGTTCTTTTACTGAAAAATCTACTTCCAGGCTATATTCCCCAGAATCTGTTTCTTGTTTAATTTGCATTTTCTTTTTTTTATCTTTATTGTTGTCATTATTTGTGCCAACAACTACTCCCTCGTCGTTATAGACAGTATCTTCAGAATCTGTCTTTCTTTTTCTGCCAAATCTTCTCTCTTCGTCAGTGTTATTATCATTATTTGCCCCTATTATCTCCCGATCCTCCAAGCACACAGTGTCCTGAGAATCACACTGTATGTACAGGTAGTCATTTTTCACACAGTCCATCTTAGTTTGATCGTCACACAATAGCAACCTATTTAATTCAGTACAACCAACATTTTCTATTTCCATATCATCATTTGTCAATATTTCCTTACTGGTTACTTTTTTTCTCACTCTACTACAGATGACTTCTTTTGTTTTTAAATTGTCTTTACACCTATCTTTTCTGTTGTCCAATTGTAATGGAAATTGTTTATCATATGGATTTTGCAGTGGCAATCGGTTTTTCTCTGTCTGTTTAAAAAGTTCAAGTGAAGTTCCCCCAATTTTCCTAACAGGTAAATTTTTCTTACTGATCTCTTCTTCTGATCTTGTTTGTCTTTGATCTACTGTTACCTTATCAAGGGAAAAACTTTTGATTTCAGTGACTCCCCCATGTGTATATTCAGGTTGCAAAAAGTCTTTCGTTTTTTGCTTCTTAACTTTTGACAAATTATCAACTTCTAATCTGTGTGAATGTTGTCCCCCACTGTAAGAACTCCTGTCATTAAGCTTTTCTTCTGTTTTCATATCCTGATATATTCTTTTCAATGGAAGTCTCATGTTTTCTTCATCAGAGCTGTCAATAGTTTGTGCCAGCAATTCCTTTTGTGTATTTTGTTTACTTTTTTTGATTTTCATGTGTTTTGTTCCAAGAATAGTTTGTATCTCGCCATCTGAACCTTCCACATCTTCAGAATTGAGAAATGGACAGTATTCTTCTTTTTTCTTGCTTGTTTTTTTAATTACTGTCTTGATACTGTTACCAAAAAGAGAGAATGCTTCTAATTCATTATCATCACCATTAAAAGATGGCACTGCTTGCTCCTTTGCATGACTTTTTACAAAATCGTCTCCAGTCTTTGTATTTGGCACTCCTGATCCTGTCAAAACCTGATTCTGTTGCCTCACTTCGGCAATATTCTGAAATAGTTCTTTAACACTTTCACTCAATTTACAGTCAGTCCCAGGGTTAGGATCATTACAAATAGAACAGCTTGACACTTTCTTCAGACTGCATTCAGTAGAACATTGCATTGTATCCATGAAACTGGGATCAGTTGAGTTCTCAAACCAATCATAAATAGAGTCAACATCCATGACTTCATGGCTGGCATCAGATTCTCTGTTGAAATCAAGTAAAGTTGCATCCCACAAGGAAGTTATATTGGATTGCTCTTGATCAGTTTCAGATCCAGAAAGATCTTCAAAATCTTCACTGTAGCTCCCTTGTGATTGGTCTTCGGAATATTGTTTACTTTTAAGAATTTTGGGTCTTACTGTTGCTTTGGTTTTCTTTTTGCTGTTTGTTACACCTTCCTTTGGACTGTCTACAGAAAAACTATTTCCAGCTTCATGTTTAGTGGAGTTTCTACCAGAGACCATCTTAACTTCTTCAATCCTAGTTGAACTGCAGGTATAAAAAAAAAAGACAAAACAAAATGGTAATTACTGACAAAACATCTTTAAAAAGATCACAAAATGTTGAACAATATTGGAAAATTAAATCCTTTTCATGATACGTATATTAATTGAAACATAAGTTGAACAAAAATTTCTATCAGTGCATTGATTTTGTAAATTTCATATTTGTTTTGGTAATTGATACAAAAAGGTCTCAGAAGTTTATTTGAATTTCAAAAAGCTATAGTTCGACTGATGTAAAAAAAGCATAGGTTTTGGTTCTTTCATTATGTCTGGTATTGTCATAAAAAGGGATAGCAGATGTCATTACTTGGTCCAAGTATCTAAAAAAATGCTTCATTATCAAAAAAATAACACTCCAAATGCCCATAGATTTTCTCCCATGAAAAGGCAAGGCCATGCAAATCTATATCAAAGTTAAGATTAAATTGATATAAAAGTTAACATGCATAAAAAACTCTAAATAAATTAAAAACACTTTTTGACCAGTAGAGAAAGGTTTCAATAAAAATTGAAGGTAATAAAAAAAAAAGACTTCTGAACATCTATTTAATTTACTTCAGTTATTGATACTACAGGTAGAAATCATGTATTATTTAGTAGAGTTCAGATTATAAATTGGGACAAAAATTCTGGGAATATTAGTCCCTGCTAGTCTACACAAGCAAACACTACAAAACATTTGATTGTAAACAATAAAACATGGTCGACTTCACGTCTGCATGCACATGCTTGAAAACAAATGTTTGCCAGTGTTTGCTAATGTGAACTAAAAAAATTGAATCCAGCCAAAAATTGTAACTTTTTGATAGAGATAGTAAATCAAACAATAAGAAACTTTTGCTCCCAATCTTTTTCAGTCTGTAGACATTCAAACATAAGTAACCTATTGGAATTTTTGCTATAATTACTTACCTAAATATATGCCCATAAACTACCCTAGTCTAAATAAATGCATGCCAGATATATGGGACACACCTAACAATGCCTGACGCAAGGATTAAGACAACTCCAGGCATTTCCTTAGAAATTCTTAAAATGTAAGCCTGCTAAATGCCTGTCGACTGCCTGCGGATTGCTGGGATTGAATTTTTCTAAGAAAAATGCCTGGAGTTGTCTTAATCCTTGTGTCAGGCATTTTCAGGTGTGTCCCATGTATCTGGCATGCATTTATTTAGACTAGGGTAGCTGTAGGTTTATAAACAATATGAGTCTATGAGCATGTATTTTGGTAAGAACTCATAGCAAAAAAACCTTCATGTTGTTCATGTTTAAATGTCTACAGATCATAAAGATCAGAAGGGAAGCCTTCCCATTAAGGAGAGAAGAAAAACCAGCACCAATGTATGATGAATATTTAATAGTGTTACCTTAGTTATTATTGTGGGAATATTCTGGCCTATATTGTCATTGTGAAGACAGGACTGTTTCTTTTGATAAATAATGACAAATCATTATATCATTTCAAAGTATAATGCTAAATGGATAAAATGATTTTACTTTGTAATGTAGATGTGTATGATTATAAGAAGGTATAAATAATGTATACACTTACTCACTATTCTCAATCTCATTCGAGAATTCCTGGTCACTTTCGTGTATAAGAAGTCCATCTTCCTGATCAACTGTGATGGCCCTTGTTGGCTTTATAAAGTCAGCCTCAGCTTTTGATATTACAATATCCATATCCCCCCCATCTATAGGGTCCGATGTGTTCAGTACATCATGTACAACAATCGCATCACACTCAGGTGGGTTTTCGTCGTCCCTGATACTGCAATAAGAAATGTTCGTCAATGTGGCAGCTGTTCCAGATTCACCTGAGGCTATACCTTGCTGGGGTGGGATGAGAGGCAAATTTGGCTCAACAATATCATTCGGATCGTCCTGATCTGATGACATTATTATACCCGCATTCCGTGCCTCATCGTACAGTTCTTGTGTTATGTTTAAGTAAATGGGTTTAGTATTTTTGAACAGAGTTTTCCCGTGATGAAATGTTTTCCTTTTTGTTTTATAGTTCCTATTTAATTCCGCTTCATAGTACACGATGAAGGAAGAGTCCTCACTGTCTGTATCAGGGTTATTGTCGGATAAAAATGAAACATCAGAAATACTATAAAATGTTTTCGTCAACCCTGTTTTAAAACGTGCCGTGTGATGACGCTGCGCATTTTTGGTCGCACGTTCTCCAGGTGTGTCAATCAACGGTATTTGATTAGCTTCAGCTCGGCGTTTTTCTCCGGTTCTTGCCTTTTTATACAACAAGTAAACAATTAAAAGCATGCCAAGTCCTAATACTCCAATCAAAATCCCGATAATGCGATATTTAAAGCGATTCTCATGGGCCCAAAATACGGTACCCCTTCCAAGCATCGGTAAAAAGCTGCACAATCCGATGATAAGACCGGTCAATATCCCAACCACAGCTGGTAACAAAATACATCCTGCCACACTGCGATGTATGGATGCTTCAGCAACGTTTCGTCGGTCTTCTAGTTTACGTAAACGTTTAATACAGTATTCTTCTTCTTTTTGCTTTTTACTTTTTTCGTATTCTAGAAAAACGTTTGACGCCATTATTTTGAGAATCGATCAAGAAAGTCAGTTATTTTTATAAATCCATTGTTTTAACTTTTGCCCAATCTCAAACAAAGTTGATTAAAACTCTCCACATGCTGATTAATAACCAAGGAGAGATTCTTGGCAACTTTTTGATAATCTTCGTAGCTCTTTTTATGAAATGTAGATCCTGAACTGAAGCACTGTAAGTCGGTTTATGATTATATTCATGTATTACAACTGGTTAATTTAAAAAAACAAACAAACCACCATCTGTTGAATTATGTGGACACATTTGATATATGGAAACACTTGCCTGTATAAGTATAACTATTTTTGAAAGCCCTTATATAGATTTAATTTTTTCCAATTTAAAAGTCTGAAAATGTGAGTTTATGGTTGACCCTGGTTTTGACTGACGTTGTAATTAGGAACAGGTGTCATTTTTAATTGACATTTTATGTTTATAGATATAGATATATCAATATTTATGGATGAACCCCCTGAACATTTACACAAACATATACCCAGACCTGCCAAGGTCTTAGATAAGAGGCCCAGTGGGGTGCATGGGGTATGTGTAGGGTGTGTGTGTGGGGTGGGGGTGGATATAAATTTAACTTTTTATTTTTGTAGATGTATAAATCCTTCATAATAAATTTTGCAAGGTTTAAATTTCAAGACTCTGTATAACTAGCGAACAGCATCATCTTCAATTAAAGAATCGACAGAAACAGACAGTATAATATCTAAAAGCCAAACATTTTAAATTTAAATTCTTTGCAGGGTAGATAGAGCTCTTGTGGTTATATTTGTTGTCGAGTCATTACACTCCCAAAGGAAAATGTGACAGGGAAACTTTTAAAATATCAAACTCATTACAAACTCTAATTCACACCAGGCTATTTTTAAACACATTATTTTATTATACAGATTTGTTTTTTTACAAATTGGGCAAATCAAATGAATTTGAAATCTACATCCATCACCCAATGGATACAAGAACTCTGATTTGAAGGGAACAAGATTAAGAAAATTTTGACATAATCAACACTTATCATTCTTAATCTCTCAGTCATTTTTAAGTGCCTGGAATTAAAAAAAGGCAACTATAAAATACTTCTTCTCCAGTCTTGCCAACAGCATGCATACGACAAATGTTTTGGATACGTTTGTTGGAACTGTTACAAAATCTTTTATGATCTGTCATAAGATCTTTCAAATAAAACAATACTATACAGTCAATAAAACTGCACCTTTTCTTTTGGCAAAATGGACAAAGTGAACTTTCAGAGTTCAATTTCACAAAAAGGTATTTGTTCCGTGAGCAGTCCCTATAAAGCCTTTTTAAGCATGATTATTCTATTAAACATACCCATCCTGCAATGTATAATATTTGGTAAAATAGATGATTATATCATGACCTCAGATTCAACTTGACCAAAAACATCAATTGTTTTTCTATGCAATACAACGCAGCGACCAACCTGTATCAGTATTATAAATCAAACACTATAGAGAATTATAAAAAAATGGTCATCATCATGGTTTATTGTTGTCATTATTTCTATTTTACAGCTGTTCAAATTTCTTCTATTTAGATAAACAAATATATTACCAAAACATTGCATATAGGCAATTCACACTAGCAACTTTTCTAGTTCTGGAACAATCCTTTTTTGACTACATCGCATTCACACTTATAAAATTTGATAATTTTCTAACAGGATTGATCCTATGCCTACCAGATTTATTAGCCCAATGTTTACTTCATTGATAAAAAGAACACATACAAAGTTGTCCAGAACCACCCTAGAGTCATATGTGAATGGTCAAATTGTGTCCTGATCTAACTTTATCATTCAAGAAAATAATACTAGTACATGTATGTTATCTTCTTTGATTGACAAATGGGTATGGATAAATCTGAATATTCACACTTATTAGTTTCATGGACAAGTACTAATCAAATGAAGGTACACATGTTAACTATAGACAGCTTTTGACATAGATAAATTATCCCAAACAGTAAGAAAATTTTACAATGAATTTTCAAATCACCATAGGAGATAATCTAACCATAGGATTTTTGACAATATATTTGAAATGAATTACATACAAACTTTTTTAAATGCTATTTTGAAGGACTATTATGAATACATGATAGTGAGTTGATACTTATAATGCTATCCATACAAGATACAAAAAAGGCAAATTTTAATGGTATACTTTCCTTCCCCGCTGAAAAGCGGACCAATGGGGTATATATATAGGTTTAAAAAATACTGCATTTTACCATATACATGTATATCAATATGTTATACAATTTCAGGATAAATTGATCAGCCCTGGAGTAGAATAATTATCTGAAGGGTAAAATGCTTTTCAAATAACATTTTTTTATAGTTAATTACCCTCCAAACACTATGCTGATTTCTATACCATACTATGGGTTTTGAACCTGGAACATCATCACTAATATTACACAGTGTTGTAATGTTTCAAATATAAAGACATATTATAATTAACATGAACTCCATTTGGGAATAAAATTCATGTTAAAAAAACAAATTCCACCAAGAAATGCCCAATAATAGTACAGGGGTGATTTCTTAATGTCCCAATATCTGTACACACATCTACATTTATGCTATTGCACACTTTTTTTTAATTTAAAGAGAGGATCAGGACTTGGCAATTTCTTTTACAGTTTTCCAGGAAATCATATAATATACCATTACAAAATTGTACAGTGGAAAAAATCTAAAAAAATACAAGGATCCAAGAATACATTTTAATACCGGCCCCCTCCTCAAATATGCACAAATCTTCACATCAGCTCTTTATAAATGCCACATACAAAGCTGAGAAGCTTTTTCTTCTTGTCCCATAGGTTTATTATAACACCATGAAACTTCAATCAATTACATGTTATTAAGGAATTATTTACAGCCATATAATTTTCAGTTAAGCACCATTGTCAAATATCTCCCCAAATTCTGGAATGATGATTGAATGATGTCTTTACACATGTACTTGATAAGGAACCTGTCATCAACTATCTATATTGCCCAGTGGCACCTCTATAATCTGAAATACATGTACATTCATGATCGTTAGAAACACTTTCCCGTTATGAGGAAAAATCCAACAATTCACCATGGTATTTGTAGCGCTTTCTATTCATTTTCAAATTGGATAGCTCAGATTATTGAGGTGCCAATGCTCAAATATGTCTTCCTATCTAAGACTACAGGACATTTGGGCCTGCAGTCAGAGCTGCAATATGTTTTGACTATTTTTTTTCTATAAAACACAGACACTTTTTTTAAATATCCGTACTTTTATCTAAACTAGTCAACAGCTTAAATTTTTGAGTTTCAAAGTAAAAAAAAAATGTACAGTTACTAACTTCCTGAATCAAAACCCAACCAGCTAATAAAAAATTAATAAATTAATGCTAACTTTGCCATGCAAATAGTGCCAAGCAAATATCTGGAAAATACAAGCACAGCTGTTAGGGCTTTAACTCAGACTCAGAGACTCAACCAAAATTTTAAGAGTACTGCAGTGGTGTCCCCTATCATCAAACATAAGTACCAACATAAGCATATTGTTATTTTCATGACAGGTTTATACACCCATTTCTTGACATGAATTAATAAATAATTTTTGTTTTATTTACACAATATTATTCAAAATAAGGCAACTCAAGATCACAAAAGCTTATCACAAAATAAAGACGCATATACACGCACAAAATTAAATTATAATACAAAGGAACAACACAACAAAAGTCTGTCAAGATAAAGATTGCTGCTCCGTAGTAGGTAGGCAATAGAATTATTCTTTTCCTTTACGAGCATTGTCTTGCTTGATCACCGGACAACCTCACTCTCAACTCTTCACTTCATTTTGTTATAAACTAAAAAGTGATACTGGCTTGGTATAGCTTCAAGAATTTCCTTTTATAACTCAGAAAGTAATAGAAACTGAACCAAATACACCATCGATGCCTGTAGAATCATCGTAAAAAAGAATTAAAAATTGTTTGAAGTTTGCTAATGAGTTAAGTTTTGACTTATGATGACATATCTAAGAGGAATATATCAAAAAAAAGGATGCTTACAAGTGAAAAAAATAATAATATTTTCCAATTTGATTTAATATGCCCCCCCCTTCTTTATCAAAGACAACTCTTAAATATTCATTTTGAAAAAAAAATCAATTATGATTGGCTGACAAATGAGATAATTCAGCTGGTACAAAAAACGCAGTTCGCTAATGATAGAATGTTTCTATTACAAGTACTTGCAAATAGCTGACAATCATGATTACTTAAGCACAATTTTAACCTTGACCTTTTAACATACTTTTTTTTTCACCTTCAATCAGGAACTAGGCTTGTTTGATACATCTTGGATGATAACCTTCTAACGGTAGTATATCATCCTATATTAGACACTTATGGATCAAAAGACCTTGACCTTAACCAATGACCTTTGAACATATGTGTGTATCATCTTAGAATAGCCATGGGTTAATAATCCAAAGGGACTTGGTCCATTTGTGACAGATCAAAAAGAATAAAACACTACATTCCCAGGAATAAGATTTCTTGG